>JASVEL010009016.1:0-32605 GCA_032618575.1 Nicotiana noctiflora | reverse complement strand
ATCATAGGATTAGAGTGCCTGAATCCTCCTCGAAAGGTCATAACATCACGTGGCCTTGCCACAACTCATGATTCTATCCAAACACTATTACCCATGGAGCATCTCAAGTCGAGATGTTCAAAACGGTCAGCCACACACATATTTAGGTCTGACTCAAGCAATCAATCACACGCGGTGATACATTTAGTATATGCTATCGAATCCTGAATGGACACAACCGATGTGCTATTCCCCGAGCGATACCCAATACGGGCTATTCCTCAAAAGAGAGGAAGTATTGTATACAAGGTACATATAGGAAGCTATATTTCCCACATCACACTGTTGCGGCGCGCAACCCGTTCCAATAGCATCCTGTGGCGGCGTGCCACCCGATCCAGATACTATACATGTGGCGGCGTGCCACCCGATCCAGATACTATACATGTGGCGATACACACGATATACCACCGCTGCGTAGGCGGGTTACGAGAACTTCTAGTCTCCAACACATACATAACAGCAGGAATCACTATGCCTGATTACGTACTTCACCGTACGATTACATAACGCACCTCAAGCGTCCATTCATACCACGAAAGCCATTCATAAATTTCACTATGTCATCATCGACTCAATTATTACAGTCGATCCAACGAGAAAATACCACCATACTACTACATATTATCAATTTACATCACCTTGTCCATTTGCACCATATACCCTGCCAAATTACTAGAATAGCAGTACCATTTTCTTAAATCATCAGAAAGATCAATTCTTGAATCACCTGCAGCCGTCCGCGCTGCTCAATAATTTTATTGACTTCCCATATATTATGAACCGATCTCAAAACCTTGAATATGCCATTATCAACTTTCCATAACACATCGCGTATACCATATCACACTAAGACAACATGGAAATTCATATCCCTTTCCTCCGCAACAAACATCGGCGCACTCAACTCGTCAAGGGCTTTCATGATCCCATATAGAGAAAACTCATTACACATTCCAAGCTTTGCATACCAACAGGAAATACACTTATTTTTCAAACCACATTAAAACACATCATAAACTCTTTCTCCCAATCACATTGCATAAGTTAAACGACCAGGATTGAGTCCTTATACCCATATTATACCCACATCGGGTTACACGACTGCCAACACTCAAAAGCTTTATTGCACAATATCTGCAAGACTCCTTACTTCAACCACATACCAGGAATTAGTCGTATTCTTTATCATACCACTTCGGTTTATTAACAAGTCATTCCATTTACCCAGTTTCCTTTCGGATTCATCTTTGATTTAATATTAGCCACTACTGTAGCACCATAACATGTGAACTCATTCCACACGAGACTCGTACATAAGACCACACGGTCTGAGACATATAGGCCACTGAATACTCTCTCAATATTTCCAGAAGGATCACATCCTACAATACTTTATTTTGAAGAACTTCTTGCGATTTGAATTCGTTATCATTACCTTCCAATACGGATTACATAGAATCCCATCATTCACATAATATAACATAAGTACCGATCTCTTCTAACGAAACCACCATCTTTAGCCACATGCACAAATTTGAGACACCTGACTGTTACAAGTAAAATCTTGAACACCGTAAACAATTCTCGAGCGTCAGTCATCCTTATTCAGCTGTAATTCAACTGTCTTATTGAACAGAACCACTCGTGCCTTATTAGAACTCTAACACTGCAGATCATGATTACATACAGATACTATTAGCTATCACTCTTTTCTATACACCAAGCATTCCTTACCAACCTCAGTTCAAAATACCCTAGTATTTCTTCACATCTACGAAGCACCATAACCTTTATCAGAATTTTCCCAACATACTTAGAGACAAAATCAACATAGCACACAATAGTGCAATCAGTTAATCAATAGCAACCTCCCCAACTTAGCTCGAAGTCATTCATCAAAGCACTTTCAACCACTCATATTATTATTACTCAAATGATGCCACAAAGTTCTAGTTAGATTAAACTCAGTCATTTACAAGCTTCGGCGGAGATTCGAATCATCAGAAATATTAACCCCTTTGCAATTCTTGCATTCATTCACACACAACAGTTACGCCCCCTCTTTAGGTGACAAAATCTTTTCTAAGTCCCGAATTTTTCAAAAATTCCGGCAGAGTTTCCTTTGTAAATTGGCCTATCCACCTGCCGGAGAATCACCAAACCATCCTAGATATACTTCCACAACTCAACAAGATATCACAATGTATTTCAACAACATTAAATATCAATACTACCCGAATTATATCATCACAATTTATACTTGAACCTGCGATGTATCTGCTCGAATCATAACACATATCAATACCTTTCAATTACACATGAGAATCAACCCACCTACCTCGCCTTAATTTAGCATTTCAGCACAATACCTTCCACCAGGATACACATAGCATAATCATTTTAGTCTTCCTGAGTTTAAACTTGTTCCACTACACCTAACGCACTTTACCTTCCAATTAAGAGGCGATGAAAATATTTCTCACACCCATAGCTAGTGCTACGCATCAAATCACAATAAGAACCGAATACCTTACAACTTTCCCATTATCAAACTGCCATTTTCACAATTAATATCAATACCGATCGTATAAACTTCATAATACCGACTCGTGAAATTAGCACCTTGGTGCTCAAGCCATAGACAATGATTTCGCCTCAAGTCTTCCAGACAGGCCCAACATGAACTCATAGAGATTATATCTCGTCCCTCGATTGGGGAATCATAAGCCATCAAGGCAAATTTATTACTGAGCGCTCGATGCGTACACAGACGTGTGGAAGGAATTTCAAAAATTATATTTCAAGCTGAATCAAGTACGCACGATAAGAATTCCAAGAAATGTGAAGTGTTTCCTAAAGGTTCGCAGCCTCCCGAGGATAAGTACAGGCGTCCCCGTACCGATCCACAAGACTCTACTAACCGGCTCAAGACTCACGAGGCCTAGTAAACCTAGGCTTTGATACCAACTTGTCACGACCCCAAATCCGGTCGTGATGGCGCCCAGCACACTGCTAGGCCAGCCCGACCAATCAACAACAATCATAGAGCTATGAGCTCGCCTTATCCCATTCAAACATAACCATTGTAAATTAACAGTAATGGATATATCAAAAACGGGGAAACCAAGTCCCAACGCATACCAACTCCCATAGACCGAAGGGTCAAGAGTCCTGAGCCTCTACAGAACATAAGTGTAATACGGTTTACAACCAAAGCTCGGAGCGGAAAGAAATAACAATACATAATCAAAGACAGTAGGAAGGGATATCGGGTCCTGCGGACGTCGGCAGCTACCTCGAAGTCTCCATAGAATGGCGATAACACAAGCAATTGCGATAGCTCAACTGCCCTCCTAATCCTGTATATCTGCACACACAAAAATGCGGGGGAGTGGGGTGAGTATATTTCAACTCAGTGAGTAACAATAATAAACAACGACTGGAAGTGAGAACACCTGTACTATCACTATACAGTTCTAAGGGTAACCTCACAGGTAAGTCATCACTACAATGAGTTCTCTGATCTCCAGTCCATATCCATCTCAACTGGGTCCCACACTGACCACATCCTCACTCGTACCACTACAGTGTACGGCCATCTCAATATATAGAGACATATACATTTGTCTATAACACATAAGTATTTACGTATTTATAAGGATATTAATAAGTATAATGTTGCGGCGTGCAGCCCGCTCCAATACATATAACGGGGCCTTACAAGCCCGCTCCATTTAACGTCGACGGCGCTCACTGGGGTGTATACGGACTTCGGAGGGGCTCCCTAGGCCCAAGCGCTACGGTGCTATGGCGTGCAGCCAGGTCCACCATATATCACCGCGGCGTGCAGTACGATCCAATATATATATATATATACATGTATAATTATACTGCTGCGGCGTGCAGCCCGATCCCATAATATACCAGCGCTCACTGGAATGTGTGCAGACTCAGACTCCGAAGGGGCTCCTACAGCCCAAGCGCAATAATACTGCGGCGTGCAGTCCGTCCCACATGTATATTACATGTATATCACATGTATATTACTGCGGCGTGCAGTACGATCCAACATATATACTGCTGCGGCGTGCAGCCCGATCCAATGTAGGTATATATATACTACCTCATAATGGGTCCTCGACCCTATCCCGGTCAATATATACTTGGCCTCTCAGGCCCAATATAATATATCACAGTGGGTCCTTGACCCTGTCTCAGTCAATATAGACTTGGCCTTTCAGGCCCAATATAACATCTCATAGTTACAGTCCTTGACCCTATCTCATCTCAATCGGTATAGACTTGGCCTTTCAGGCCCGCTCACCTAGAACAGGGAATTCCACCCTAGATAATCTCTCTCAATGTACACATCTAGTACGGGCTCATATTATGCTATACAGCTAGAGCTACGGCTGAGTGTACGTTTCCAACACGATATAAGGGTCACCTAGCTCTACAGGTTACCTAATGCTCTACAGATCGGCACAAGGCCCCAAACATGGCTATCAGCCCAATTGCACAGTTATAAACTTATTATCAGTCATAACACACAGTATACTATTAGTCGGGAAGGACTAAGTCCGAACCCCCAATCACAATGTCACCACGCCCGTCATAAAACGCGTGTCTCATCCCAATATAGCACTGTGAAGTGCTAGTACGGGGTTTCAAACCCTCAGTACATTATTTACTACTACCACTCATCTCGATCCGATAGAAGCCTTAATCCGCCTTGCGCTCGCCTCGCAATTCAATCACCTTGAATGCCGAATCTGCTCAAAATCAATGAGAATACATCAATATAGGCTAATTAAACACAACCCATTCGAAATAACTCAATTTACATCAAAATTCCCAAAGTTGCCAAAACCCGAGCCCCGGGCCCACATTCCGAAAATTTACAAAATTCACATTTCTGGAACCCTCGTCTCGCCACGAGTCCATACATATAAAATTTACCAAAATCGGACTCCGTTTGCCCACTCAAATCGGTGTTTTTCTTCAATTTAGGCTTAGGGCTCAAACCCACAATTAATCTTCCATTTACAGGGGAATTAACCAAGGATTTCATGTAAAAATGATGTAATTAAGCCATAAACTTACCTCCGACGAAACCCCGATGATTTCCCAGCAATCTCCCGTCAATTTCTTCTCTTGGAACTCAAAAATGGAGGGTTCGTGAATGAAACCCGTATGTGAAATGTTCTGTAATTAAACTCACTGCCGGAGCAATTTGCTCTACGCGTTCGCGATGGTCTTCACGCGTTCGCGGTGCTTGGCTTCCAGTTACTCTACGCGAACGCGACAAATTCCCACGCGAACGCGTGGCCTCGCCAACTCCTTCTTCGCGATCGCGGCCTAGACCCACGCGAACGCGATGCGTTCCAACACTCTCATACGCGAACGCGACCTTTACCCACGCGTTCGCGATGCTTCCCAACCTTTCCAATACGCGAACGCTTTACCTCCCTCGCGAACGCGATGACCATTTCCCCTCAGCCTACGCGAACGCGGGCCTAGCCCTCGCGAACGCGAAGGCTTAACTGGTGCCCAGTGGTCTGCAATTTACAGCAGACCATTCCTTGTTCCAAAGTGCCGGATGATAGTCCGGATTCACCGCGAGGCCCCCGGGACCCCAACGAAAACCACCAACAAGCCCCAAAACACGATACGGACTTGTTCCAATCATAAAAACATCATCCTAGACATCTAAATCACCAATTACACACGGATTCAAGCCTAAGTTTCTTCAAAACTTTCAAAACTAACATTCAATCCAAAACCCGATCAAACGATGTCCGAATGACCTGAAATTTTGCAGGCACATCCAAAATCACCTAACGAAGCTACTGCCACTGTCGGAATTCCATTCCGACCCCCGGATCAAAATCTCACCTACCGTTCGGATTTCGCCAAAATTCAACCTTAGCCAATTCAAGCCTATTTCTACACCGGGCCTCCAAATTCAATTCCGATCGCTCCCTTAAGTCACAAATCACCTTCCGGAACTAACCGAATCATCGGAATCCGATTCCGAGTCCTCTAACAAAATAGTCAACTCCGGATTGACTTTCCTTATTCAAGTCTCTTTCAAAAAGGCTATATGCCTCATTTTCAATCCAAATCACTCCTAAATCACCCGATAGACCCTAACACTGATATAAAAGCATAAAACATGCAATTGCAACATGACGGAGTGGTAATTCCCGTAACGACGGGCCGGGTCGTTACAAAAACCCTAAAGTACTAAAACAGACTAGGCATGTGTAAAGAAATAGAATAGATCCTAAGCATGCAATGAACATAGGCTAACAAAAACATCAAGAATATTTACAGAAAGCAAATAGGCACAGAAGAAGATAAAGGATAGGAAGAACTTAGCTTTTCAGTGTTTCTTTTTCTTTCTTTTTCTTTATTTCTTTTCTTTCTTTCCTTCTTCTTTATTTCTTCTTTCCTTTTCTTTCGTTATTTCCAGACTTCAGAAACTGTTGAAGACTTAAAGTCTTCTGAATATCAGATCTTCTCGATGGGGCTTATTTTGGAGTTTTGGTGGGTAAGGAGGTAGTCTGGGTGTTGTTTGAGAGGTATTGGGGGTGGGATTTGTTTTGGGTGCTCGCCGGAGTAGGGTTCCGGTGAGCTTCTTTGCTATATTCGAACAATTTCGGCTTGATTCGAGGCTAGACACCTAGATAAGGTGAAAGGCCTCTTTGAGGTGGTCTTATGGTGTAAAACTGGGCGATTGGTTCATAAGTTTAGAGGTCGCCGGCTAGGGTTCCAGCGATCGGACTTTCAAGAAAGAAAAGGCTTTTGGTTTTCTGGGGTTTCATGGTGGTTGTGGTGTATGGGGGTTAGGGGTGAAAGGTTTGATAGTGGTTTGAGCAGGAGACGACAAGGGTTTCAGGCCAGTCTCCATGAGAGACGAGAGGATGAAGACGATGAAGAAGACGGCTAGGGTTTGAGGTCTGTGTATATAAGTGTATGTATCGATCTTGAACGGGAGATTGGGACATATTTATCCCCTTAGTCTCGTGTGATCCTGGCCCTTGGATTAGCTGAGATCAATGGCCAGGATCTCTTCTCTTAAAACGACATCGTTCAATTAAGTGATATGACTCCTTGTGTCTGTTAGATGTTCAAACATGGACGGCCAAGATCAATTCATTATACTGCGTCATTTTAATTCTTTACGAGATTTGAAACCATCCGTCTGATCATTTCCTTGGACGGCCAAGATTAATTGCTTATGTGACGTCGTTTAGTTTTATATTAGGCCACCTTATGTAATCCGTTGGATTGATATTATCAACGATGAGGATTAAATGCCCTACACGTTGTCGTTTGGTTTTAAGCTTAGGCAGACGGCTAGTCCCTTGGGCCTTATTACACGTTTGGGCCTATTTCACTCTTCAGTGCAATTTTATTGTATTTTAGTTATTTTCTTGGTATTTTTATTTTGTATTTCATTTTCTATTTTTATAATTATTTTCAATTGTTATAATTCTTTTATTTCCTTATTTTTCCTGATTTTTCTTGTATTTTATGATATTTTTTGCTATTTTCTTTTATTTTTTCCGGCATTTTTGTATTTTTGTTTATATTTCTAATTTTTCATATTTTTGTGACTTTTTTTAATTGATTCTTTTTGTAGTTTTAATTTCAAACATATTTTAACAACAAACACACAAGTATTTCAATTAAAACACACAATTGCACATCAAAAATCTTATTTTTATATTCATATTTGAATTTATTTGCTTAGGGCAAAAATCACGTGCTCACAGCTGCCCCTCATTGCTCAGGAACACGAAGAGTTTCAGTGTAAAGATAAGTGAGCAGTAATGAGAGATTTTTGCCCACTGGCATATTCCATAAGAAGCATTTTGAAAACCTTTTGACTGCACCCTGCCTCAGAGGTTGCTTACATATCCTGGGCTAAACAGGAATCAGGTCAGTGTAGTTCGGGAAGGTCTGGTAGTTAGAAACTACCAAGACTTGCTGTTGCTGCTATTGTTGCTATAATCATTGACTAACTCCTTGTTACACCAGGATAAAAATGAAAAAGAAGCTATTCTAAGCTATGATCTTATGAATTACAATAAATCCTATCTGTAACTTGTCTTCTTTTATTGCTTGCTTTTCCATATCACATTTTGCTCTTTAATTTACATCCTTCGTTTTTTCTTTTTTTTTGTTGTGGATTTTTGATCTTGTTTCTGACATACTGCTTCCATCCCTTCATGTGACTTCCAAATGTGTTTCTTGCCTCAAGGTTGATACCTGTTAAAACAAAAAAAAAACGAAGGAAACTTTTCCTTTGCCCCTGTGTGGGGTTTTTCATGTGTTATGGTGTTACTCATTTTAGAAAAACAATTAAAAATACAGAAATTATTCCCTTGTTATACAGGTGGGCGCCGGAACAGAAATTAAAAATGCAAAAAAATATTCCCTTGTTATACAGGTGGGCGCCTGAACAGAAATTAAAATGCTGAAAAGTATTCCCTTGTTATACAGGTGGGCACCTGAACAAAAATTAAAGTGCTGAAAAGTATTCCTTTGTTATACAGGTGGGCGCCTGAATAGAAATTAAAATGCAGAAAAATATTCCCTTATTATCCAGGTAGGCGCCTGAACAGAAATTAAAATGCAGAAAAATATTCCCTCATTATCCAGGTGGGCGCATGATGCATGAAATGAAAATGCAGAAAAAATATTCCCTCATTATCCAGGTGGGTGCCTGATGAAATGAAAATGCAGAAAAATATTCCCTCATTATCCAGGTGGGCGACTGATGCATGAAATGAAAATGCTGAAAAATATTCCGTAATTATCCAGGTGGGCGCCTGATGCATGAAATGAAAATACCGAAAATTATTCCCTCATTATCCAGGTGGGCGCCTGATGCATGAAATGAAAATGCTAAAAAATTTTCCCTCCGTTTGATAACTAGGGTGTGAGTTTTGGAAAGATAATATCTCCCTTGCTGTTTGGGTAGGCTTCCTGCTAACTTGAGGGAATCCTCCTCTGCGGATTTCCCCTTTTATTGTTGTTTTTCTTTTTGATGTTTTCCTCTCACATTGGTCACATTCACTTTAAAGTGATTAGTGAGAATTTGAATTTTTTGTCCCTGTCTAAATCAGTGAACAATCTTATTAGTTATAAAATGATGGTTAGCAACTGGCATTCTTGTCGGCCCTGCTTCCATCGTCTGCCTCTTCTTGTTTCATCATGCTTTGCAGTCTACTGCCAGATTTCCTTCAACTTTCTCTTTATTATCCTCTTTTGCTTTCCTTTTGTTTCTTTTCTTTTCATTTTTCCTTTGGCCTTGATTGCCATCCTCTTTCTTTTATTTTATTTTTCATTTGGCCCAGTGTTATTATGCCTCTTAACATGAGAAATTGGTAGTTAGCTTTCAAAGGGCAACTGGTTTTGATCAATGAAATGCAGAGATATGAATTTGAAGGGGTAAGGGTATTTTGAAGTAAAGATAGAACTTATCTGGGTATGACGGCTGATTCCTCTGACCGCGCCATGTATTTAAATTCTGACCCATTCTGTCTAATCAAATCGTTGTTGTCTTAACTTCATCTTATTTTTCAACACAAAACTTTCTTATTTTTTCTCATTTTTCTTCTTTCAACAAAATATTCCTCACTTTCGCCTAATGGTGCCCGTTAAGGTTTTCACCAATAAGACTCTCTCATTTATTCTTTTTTCACCTCACATTCGCCTTATGGTGCCTATTAAGGTTTTCACCAATAAGACTCTCTCATTTTTATTTTCTCTCATCTCACAATTGCCATATGGTGCCCGTTAGGGTTTTCACCAATAAGACTCTCTCATTTTTTATTTTTCTTTATTTTGTTTTCAAACCTCCGGATATTTTCCATGCCTTATTCTCATTGTATAATCATTTTCTTGAAATTAATCAGAAGGTCTTTCTTTGGACTGTAATGTGGCTTTAGGATTGGTTCAGAAATAAGGGTATAAAGGCTCAAAATTTATACGAGGGTTCAAAAATATTTACAACTCTCGGAATCATAAATATAACTTCTGCCTCAGTTTCAGTTTTTGGGGAATCTTGGCTTTTATTTACATCATGACTGAACCTAAGTGAGGCTGCCTATGTACCTTTTTCGGGATCAAGTCAGAACATAGTTCGAATCATACGATCACTTCATTGTTGCGTTTTGACTTTTTCCCAATTTTCTTATTTTGTATGAATTTTTTTTGTCCTTTTCTTTTTCTCTTTTTTTCATCATTTTTCATTCATTTTTCAGTTTCTTGCATTATCATTTTTTTTTCTTTTTATTTTTTTTCTTTTCTTTTGTTGTCCATAATTGATTCCGAGAGAGGAATATGAAAGAATAAAGCAATAAGGCTCAATAGGGGTATCAATAGATAAAGTGTTTGGATAGAGAATAAAATGCCTTCATCATTTCAATTTCAAAATTATGAAAATACAATTGTACATATGAAAAAGGAATCATACATAATATCTCTTGACTGCATCTGAGTTGATAGCAGTCTTTACACATTTTCCTTCAACATCTATCAAATATAAAGCTCCGTTAGACAATACCCTTGACACCATGAATGGCCCTTGCCAATTTGGTGCGAACTTTCCTTTTGATTCGGCCCAGTGAGGCAAAATACGTCTTAGCACCAACTATCCCACTTCGAATTTCTGCGGACGTACTTTCTTATAGTATGCTCTGGCCATCCTCCGCTGATATAACTATCCGTGGCAAACTGCCGCTAACCGTTTCTCATCAATCAAGCTTAATAGTTCTAGCCGAGCTTTTACCCATTCATCATCAATTTCAGCCTCAACTATGATCCGAAGAGAAGGTATTTCAATTTCTGCAGGTATGACTGCCTCTATTCCGTACACCAATGATTAAGGTGTTGCACCAATTGAAGTACGTACTGTTGTACGATAACCCATGAGAGCAAATGGTAGTTTTTCATGCCACTATCTTGAGTCTTCCACCATCTTCCTGAGAATCTTCTTAATATTTTTATTCGCAGCCTCCACTGCTCCATTCGTTTAGGCTGATAAGGTGTAGAGTTACGGTGCAGGATTATAAATTTTTGACATGCTTCTGCAATGACATGACTGTTTATATTTGCTCTACTGTCTCTGATAATCACCTTAGGAATTCCAAAGCGACAAATGACATTTGTGTGCACGAAATCTACTACCGCCTTCTTTGTCACTGCTTTAAATGTCTTCGCCTCCACCCATTTAGTGAAATAATCAATTGCCACCAAGATGAATCTGTGCCCATTAGATGCTGCAGGCTCTATTGGTCCGATGATATCCATGCCCCAGGCAACAAATGGCCATGATGCTGACATTGTATGCAACTCATAGGGTGGGGAATGAATCAAATCTCCATGTATTTGACATTGATGGCATTTCCTCACATATCTAATGCAATCCCGCTCCATGGCGAGCCAATAGTATCCTACTCTCAATATTTTCTTGGCTAAAATATATCTGCTCATATGAGGTCTGCAAGCTCTTGCATGTACTTCCGCCATAATTGTGTCAGCTTGCTGTGAATCTATGCACCTCAATAGACCCAAATCTGGTGTTCTTTTGTATACAACTCCTCCACCGAGGAAAAATCCATTTGCTAATCGCCTTATAGACCTTTTCTGATCCCCTGTGGCCTGTTCTGGGTACACTCCAATCCTCAAATATTTCTTTGATATCATGATACCATGGCTCACCATCAAGTTCTTCTTCCACACCGACACAATAAACATTTTGATCACGAACTTGTATTTGTAATGGATCTATGTAAGCTTTATCTGGATGGTGCAACATAGAGGGTAATGTGGCTAGAGCATCCACTACTTAATTATGCATTCTTGAGATGTGCTTGAACTCTATAGATTGAAATCTCTAGGACAATTCATGCAGACACTGTCGATAAGGTATCAAGTTCAAATCCCTTGTCTCCCATTCTCCTTGAATCTGATGTATCAAGAGATCTGAGTCACCCATGACCAAAATCTCTTGAACATCCATGTCTATTGCCATTCTCAATCCCAATATGCATTCTTCATACTCGGCCATGTTATTAGTATAGAAAATTTGAAGCTGAGCGGTAACAGGATAATGCTGACCCGTCTCTGAAATGAGCACTATTCCAATTCCGACTCCCTTGATATTGACGGCCCCATCAAAGTACATTCTCCAGCCTGGCTTATCATCTTGCTCTACCTCTTCAATGTTTTTTGACTCCTCATCAGGAAAATATGTCTTTAATGGTTCATACTCACCATCAACTGGATTTTCTGCCAAATGGTCAACAACTACCTGTGCCTTCATTGATGTACGAGTTACATAAATGATGTCAAACTCTGTAAGTAGAATTTTCCATTTAGCAAGTCTTCTTGTAGGCATAGGCTTCTGGAATATATATTTCAGTGGATCTAACCGGGATATCAAATAAGTGGTATAAGCCGACAAGTAATGTTTCAATTTCTGCGCAACCCATGTTAAAGCACAACATGTTCTCTCCAACTGAGTGAATTTTACCTCGTAAGATGTAAACTTCTTACTGAGATAATATATTGCTTGCTCTTTCTTCCCTGTTTCATTATGCGGCCCAGTACACAGCCAAAAGAGAGTCAGATACAGGATCAAAGGCCTTCCTGGTTCTGGAGGAACCAATACAGGAGGATTAGCCAAATATTCCTTAATTTTGTCAAATGCTTCTTGACATTCATCAGTCCAATTCACCGCTACATCTTTCTTCATCAATTTGAAAATGGGCTCACAAGTCGATGTTAACTGAGCAATAAATCTACTGATATAATTCAACCTGCCCAATAAACTCATCACTTCTTTCTTGTTCTTTGGTGGAGGCAAATTCTGGATTGCTTTTATCTTTGACGGATCCAATTTAATACCACGCCGGCTTACTATGAACTCTAATAACTTTCCTGACGGCACCCCAAAAGCACACTTTGCTGGATTGAGCTTAAGGTTATATCTTCGGAACCCCTAGAGAAACTTTCTTAAATCCTTGACATGATCACATTGCTTTTTGGACTTAATGATGACATTGTCCACATATACTTCAATCTCTCGGTGTATCATATCATGAAACATATTGTTCATTGCCCTCATATATGGAGCCCCGACATTCTTTAACCCGAACGGCATCACCCTGTAACAATATGTTCCCCAAGGCGTGATAAAGGCCTTCTTTGCTACATCTTCTTCGTCCATTAGGATCTAATGATAACCCGCATAACAATCCACAAAAGAACCAATTTCATGCTTGGCGCAATTGTCAATCAATATATGGATATTTGGCAACGGAAAATCATCCTCTGGACTAGCTTTATTGAGGTCTTGATAATCAACGCACACCCTAGTTTTTCCATCCTTTTTCGGAACTGGCACAACATTAGCTAACCAGGTGGGATATTTAGTGACCCGTATGACCTTCGCCTCGAATTGTTTGTTAACTTCTTCTTTTATTTTCACACTGATGTCTATTTTAAATTTCCTTAATTTCAGTTTTACTTGCCGGCATTCTGGATAAATGGGCAATTTATATTGAGCCCGGGCATGTCATCATAGGACCAAGCAAATATGTCCTTGTACTCATGTAACAACTTGATTAAATCTTCTTTGAGGGAAGCCTCTAAATGCACACTAATCTTTGTTTCTCGAACATTCTCCTCACTTCCCAGATTAATGGACTCCGTCTTATTTAAGTTCGGTTTGGGTTTTTCCTCATAATGACTCAAATCTTTACCAATTACCTCCAGTACTTCCTCATCCTCATATTCCACTTCATGTTCACTTTCAATTTCCTGTATAACTATTTGATTATCAAGACTTGACCGGGAATCTTTCATGCATGACATATCATTGGAATCA
Source organism: Nicotiana noctiflora (assembly GCA_032618575.1). Classification (NCBI taxonomy): domain Eukaryota; kingdom Viridiplantae; phylum Streptophyta; class Magnoliopsida; order Solanales; family Solanaceae; genus Nicotiana; species Nicotiana noctiflora. Next base: position 18,657 of record JASVEL010009016.1, on the reverse strand, counting down.
GCAAATATTGAACTGTACAAAAGAAGAAGAATACAATAAGGCAAAAATGGAGGAAGAAAAGAAATTGCATTTCATTGAATTTTCAAAAAGTAATAAGAGTTGGATACATCTGATTTGACGAGATGTGGGATTACAATTTAAAAAAAACAAGACAATTTTGGGGGAATGAAATATTAAAAGCTAACTATCACAACTCCCTCCTGATCGGAAGAGGAGTAGCTTCCCAGTTATTTAGCATAGTGTAGGGTCCCACGAATTGAATATCCATTTTACTTGTTCCTTCATCCGTCTCCAACACATTCACATCTTCAAATAGCCTCTCAAATCTTGCTAGAAGTTCTTCATCCGGTTTTATCTCATCACGGTTTGGCATAACAGTCGCCAGAGGTCTCTGTGTACCAGGCCTAACAAAGGAGTTGGATAGTTTTGGGATAGGTTTTGGGAGGGACCACCCTTTCTTCTTTATTTTCTTAGCTCTCTGGATATCGGCAACGGTTGGTTCGAAACCTAAACCAAAAGTGTCAGTACTGCCCGGAAGGTGGATCGGCTGTGTTATACCTTGCAAAGTCACTCCTAAGCCTTTTCCCGGAGAAAACCCATTCTTTATCATTTCCTTGGTGACCATAACTGCTGTAGGGGCCACCGTGGTTACTGGCATGTTTTCACCCTCAGATATTTTGTTCCCCACCACGGTGCCCATGACTTGGTACACCCACGGACATTTATCTCCTTCAGCTTCCTCAAATGGTGTAATAGCATTGCAAACATCATCTTTTCCGTGCACTATTATCTCCTGCTGTTCCCACTCAAATTTTCCATCTGATGCAAAGAGGATGGTACTGCTTTCGCAGCATGGATCCATGGACGTCCCAACCAAAGGTTGTATGATACTGCGACATCCAGCACCTGAAACTCCATAGTGAAATCCACTGGTCCAATAGTAATCTCCAGTATGATATCCCCTACAGTGTTCTTTCCTCCTCCATCAAAACCCCTTACACATACACTGTTCCGATGAATTCTTTCATGATTGACCTTCAACTTCCCCAGGGCCGACAGTGGGAAGATATTGGCACTTGACCCGTTGTCTACCAGAACACGGGTTACTACAAATTCTTCACACTTTACTATGAGGTATAGTGCTTTATTATGCTCTGTTCCTTCCAGTGGCAATTCACTATCTGAAAATGTTATCTTATTTGTCTCAAAGATCTTGTTGGTGATTTTCTCCAGATGGGATACTGAAATCTTCTTGGGCACATGGGCTTCATTTAAAATTTTCATCAACGCCTTTCTATGTTCCTCAGAATGAATTAGTAATGATAACAACGAAATTTGCGCGGGCGTTTTTCTCAATTGCTCCACTATAGAATTGTCCTGAGCCTTCATCTTCTTCAAGAATTCCTCTGCTTCCTCTTCAGTAACTGCCTTCTTCACATTAGCCGGGTTTTCTTTCATCACTTTTGTCTTTCTTAGTTCTTTCGTGGCAAAGCATCGCCCGGAGCAAGTTAATCCATGAGTTTCATTAATTTCTCCTTGAACTTCCTTCCCTTTATACATCAGTGTAACCTTATCATAGTTCCACGGTATGGACCTGGTATTTACAACTAGCATCTGTATCACCGGTTTGATAACAACCGGCTCTACATAAGCTCCCTTCACGGTCAACAAAGGCTTCACACCCGGTACTACTACTTTCACGGGCTCAATCACTGATGGCGTCTTTGTTGGTAACTCAATTGACTCTTTCTCTTTATCCACTTCCCCTTCCACCTTTTGGTTTGATTTAATCATCATCACTGACTGAGAAGGTTTTCTATAGCTTTCTCCCTACTCAAACTCTATCATGTCTGTCTCGTGATGTGCTGGCAAAGGATTTTGCGTGATATTGGGAGTTTTTGGAGCTTGCACTTTAATTCTCCTGGTATCAATAAGTTCTTGTATTGCGGACTTTAAATGCCAACACTTCTCTGTATCATGTCCTGGTCCCCCGGAACAGTACTCACAATGGACTGATTGATCTAGATTTCTGGGTGGAGGGTTAGGAATTTTTGGTTTAATAGGGCTCAACATCCCTAGTTATCTCAAACGGTGAAAAAGACTGGTATATGATTTTCCCAAAGGAGTGAATGTTCTCTTCCTTTAGGCTCTATCATCTTTTACTTCTGAATCTAGACGGAAATTGGGTCGATTCGGATTTCTGTATATTTTGAAAGGCGGATAGGCATTTTGTGCGTGGTAGACATTTTGTGGAGCTGGGGTACTCCATGCATGTGGAGGCGGTAGGTAGGGTTGAGCATGTTGAATAGAAAACTGTGAACTGGTTGAAGGATAATATGGTGGGGGTGGGTTATATGGTGCTAGTGGATATGGTTGGTATGGGCGAGGTTAATGATGATATGGGTTGGGGCCGCGGGACCATGATCTACCTTCAATGACCGCAACTTCTTCCTTCTTCTTCTTGCCAATCGACCCTCGGTTCCAGTCTGTATTGCTTGGTTTATGGCCGTGATGGCCGAGTAGCTCATGATCTTATTTGTCTTTAGCCCTTCTTCTACAAAGCTTCCCTTCTTTACTACCTCGTTAAATGTTTTTCCAATTGAAGACACTAAGTGGCTATAGTATGTCGGCTCCAAAGCCTGTAATAAACAATCCACCATTTCTCCTTCTTTCAATGGCGGGTCTACACGTGCAGCCTGCTCCCTCCACCTGAACCCGTATTCCCAAAAACTTTCTCCGGGTCTCTTCTCCATCTTAGTCAACGACAACCTGTCATGGATAATTTCTAGATTGTATTGGAAATGGTTTGCAAATGATTGAGCTAAGTCATCCCAGATGAACCATCTGGTATGATCCTGTCGAGTATACCATTCCAACGCCGAACCACTTAAGCTTTGGCTGAAATAAGCCATGAGTAACTCATCCCTTCCTCCTGCTCCGTGCATTTTACTACAGTAACCACTCAGATGGGCTACTGGGTCTCTGTGACTGTCATACATATCAAACTTGGGTAACTTAAACCTGGCAGGTAGCTGTACCTCCGGAGACAAACATAGATCTTTGTACGCAACACTCATTTGGCTTCCCAGCCCTTGCATGATACGAAATGACTGCTCAAGACTTCTCATCTTACGGGCCATCTATTCTTGTTCAAGAATTCTAATAGGTTTTTCCTCCTCTGTCATGTCTTTGTGCGGGGTGTAAGAATTGTGTTGCCTGAAAGTGGGTTCTGGCGGATAATAATGGGTGTCCTGGACATGGAACACAAGTTCACTGGAAGATTTGTGTAAAGCAGCAGGTGGCAGTGCCACGAATATTGGAGCGACCTGAGGTGGTGGTGGAGCTTGTTTAGATAAAGGTGGAGGTGCTTGTGAGGTTGTAGCATAGTAATGCGGGTAAGTTGGATATGTGGAGGACGGGTTCATAGTGGGTGGTTCAGGATTTTGGTTCGGAGGAGGAATGTATGCTGGGTTAGCTAGGTAGGAAGGTAAGGGTTGACCCCTAGACCAAACCTGGTACATCTCTGACATTTGTTGTTTTAATTTGTACGTCTCTTCTTTCATACTAGCTACGTCCATAACTTCTTCCTCTTGTACCGGATCCATAATAGTAGGCTCGATTTCCTAAGTTACTACTTTGGTCAAGTCTTTAGATCATGTATTGTAGCCGTGATGTGCCAGAATGCCAGTTGCCAACTGAAAATCTGATACTCATCAACAACAAAACTTGTTAGTAGTTAGCTCATAAGGGATAAACATCACAAGTTCTAAAAATCACTACTTTTGCCTAGTCATTATGCATCATCCCGGCATTATTCGTCTTTGAACCACCAGCTTTCTTTTTCACTTTTTGTTTTTTCTTCACTTAATTGCTTTCTATTTATTTCTTTTTCTTCTTTTCCACTCTTCCTTTTTTTTCATTTTTTTTTCTTTCCTGCATGTTTCCTATCTCCCAAGCAATTTGCATATAAAGTAAAGAAAATAATAGCAACTTCTTTTGAACTTGCATTGATACTCAAAACATCAGTTACAAATGATGTTGTATTACAAAATGCATGCCCTATGAATACATTAAAGCTCCTAATGCCCGCGAGACATCGTTCGGTCTTACCGCGTGCCTATATGCTAATCCACTTTGGAGTCTGTCCAGGTCGGTCATTACTTGATTTACAAAGAATACTGCTGATGTGAATGTTGACTGTGACATATCTTCACACAATTGGCATTTCCTTGTGATGTACTGAGCAATGTTGAAAATTCTTTGTCTGATGACCCCCTTTTCCTGAAGCAACCTTCCAATTTATTCGGCACGAGCATCTAAGGTTTGCTGGTTCTTCTTTTATAGTTGTTGTAGCTCCAATTCTAACTGAGCCATAGCCATGTAGTAATGTTCTCTCTCTACTTCTAACTCTTTGGTTTGTTTGCTACTTTTGACTTCGGCTGTAATGATCTTCTTCCTTAATCGGGCTACCTCAACATTATGTTCATCTTGTAATTGCTGAACCATTCGAACTCTTTCTTCAGCATTCTTGGCCAGTTATTTCTAAACCCCGACTAATTCCTTTTTAGCTTTATCTAAATCAAAGTTATAGTCGTTCACTTTGCGCCGAAGATTTTCAATTAACTTCTCATCTCGGGCAAGTCAAACTGGGGTTTCGACTGTTGTTTTCATCTTTTCAATTTGAGCCTTCAGAATTTCATTCTCTTTCCTCAGTTGTTTCTTTTCTCCCTCATCGGATGCCGCTTGTAAGCTGCTTTCGAATTTGAGGTCTTGAAATTATTTCTCCAACAAGCTGATTCTTGCTCGGTACTCATTTTCTTTGGCCATCCAATCTTTTTGTTCCTTAGACTGCTCGGCCAACTCTTGAATGTGAGGCCTCTTCATTGGTCTTTCATGCTCGACAACCCGGCAATACCATGCGACATACACCGGTGATACTTCTCCCGGAGCTCGGTTTCCCACACAAGTTTCTGTTCTCAAGCATTGGCATTCATTCCAGATCTGCCAAATTTTTGCTTCCGGGAATCCGTCAGGACTGATTTCTATGGCTTGCAGGCTGAGGTCCCCGTCTTTTGGTATGACCTGATATCCCTCGAGTTGCCTTAATACCCGGTACGGTGCATAAGGCTGGATGCTTTTAAGACACATTATCACAAAATGCGACCCTTCTGTTGGCATGTATATCACCTCGTTGAGGGGCAACCATCCGTATGCCCAATCAATCTGGCTAGCAGTCAACGATTGCAAGTATGTGATCCAACCTTTTGATCCTTCTGGCAACTTAACTTCTTTTGTTCTCATATAAAACTCTCCAATACACGTCTTTTCAGGCGATCCGTAACTCGAGAACTGAGGGTGACGAAACAAATGTTCTATCAACCACATCTGGAGAAGTAAATTGCATCCCTCGAAGAAGTCATGCCCTGCTTTACAGGATGTGAGGGCACAGAAGATATCAGCTACTATCATCGGTGCCAGTGTGCTATTGTCTTGCACAAGAAGAGTACTGGCAATCTCAACGACTCTTATATCAATATTTCCATCTTTCCTCGGGAATATAATCAATCTCAAAAAGGCCACCATAAAGGCGAAGCGCCTATGTTCCTCACATTTGACTCGGTTAAATTTACTGCGGAGTTTGTTCGTTGAGTCATTAAATCCCCCAATATGACAATATCTGCGGTAGATGGAACTCATAGTACAAAACTCGTGAGCCAAGTCTTCATTGTGAACGTTCCTGGCGATCTTTAGGGAATCGAGGAATCTATGCACTGTTATTGCCTTGGAGCCACCGGATATTTGTCCTTTGGGGGAACCTCGCTTTTCCCGATGTAATAAGAAATTTCTTCTAATGTCGGAGTGAGTTCAAAACATGAGAAATGGAGCATATTACGTGCAGGATCCCAACAAGCAACGAGGGCCCGAATAATATCACCCCGGGGTATTATGTCCATCAACTCAGTAAGATCTTTCAGATATCTATTGACCCAAACCTGTCCCTCTTGGCCTAGATCGTTCCACCATAACCGCAACTCCAAAGGGATTTTGTTCATTAGTGAAAAGGGTTCATTTTGTATTGTGCTCATCCTGCACATTTATTAAAGGCGATTTTATTCAAAAGGAAAATATTTTTCAAAGAAATTTTTTCATTATTTTGAAAGAATTAGCCTTTCCATAAAAAACATTTCAAGGTTATTATTTTAAAAAGGAAAAGAATGACTTCAAAGCGGCCATTTTTGCAAAAATAGCCTTCCGGCATCCTTTCGGAACATTAGGCTATTTTCAAAAACAGCATCACTTCCATTGATTGAAAAGTAAAACTTCAACATTTTTTGGTCATTTTCTAAATTGGGTGGTTGGACCCGTGAGGGGTTGCCTACATATCTCACCTAGTGGCGAGAATCAAACCTCCGTAGTTCGGTCAGATTATTTTATGACCAATTATTTCAACAAAATTTTTCTACCTATTTTTCAAACCTTCTTTTCGAATTATTGATAGCGTTTCATCAACATTTTGATACTTTTCCTATTCCAAAATTCTCTTTTTTTTGTTTTCAGGAATTTAGACGGTCCGCATAATAATCTAGGACAAATAAATGCAACATATAATATGCTCGGTCTTTGAATGCTGGGTCATCTGTCCTAGACGGACCCAACCCATGTGTTGAGTCCCCTAAGTCAGATATGATGCAAATAATTATCCTAAATCTAGGCGCAATATCCTGATGTTTTCATGGTGCCAGACTGTGTACCCGAGTGGACAACTCGGATCGAGGAGGGGGCTACGTACCGGGGACCCGCGGGGTCGTCCGACTTTGTAACTTATCCGGCGTCTATTTCTTATTTAGGGCATGACACTAACAGAAAGAGGAGTCTCAACCAGTAAGCACATCCCCGGAGGTGAGAAGAGAAGGGTTTTCGGCACAATTTATATATACAATTCATGTAATATCAAAGCGGTAAACATGTAGCACATTGATCAAAGCATATAATGAAATCAAATAATATCAAGAACGACAATTTAATCGAGCTCGAATTCTTAAACCCTAAGCCAAAGTTCTGGGTTGCTTATCCCCAACAGAGTTGCCAGAGCTGTCACACCTCCCTTTTTACTACCCTTTTCCGAAGAATAAGGTATACCTTGTTAATTACTAATACACCCCGGGATAGGATTGTCACGCCCCAAATCGAGGGACATGACCGGCGCCTGACTAGGTAGCCCCAGTCAAGCGGACCTGGGTGCCTTTCTATCCCATGCGATACCCCTTTGTTGTTTATTACTCATAAGCCAAAGATCTTACCAATTATAACTGAATTCACATTGTACAAACATAACCACATTATTAACATTACTAACAAGTTACAATTTACAACGCCCGACATATACATATACATACATAGGCCATAGTCCCACAGTTTACTGTCTACGGAGCCTCTAGGATTACAAAGGAGGATACAATACTTGCCGGTAACAAGGCTCCGGCTATACCTTACACAAAATCAAAATAAAGTCTAAACAAGAGTGGCATGAGCCACGTAGTGCCCCGAAAGGAAAGGGGCTCACCAAAACGGGCAGTGGAAGATGAAGGATGCTACTGCCGATGAGCTGAAGTACCTGCTATTGATTCACCTACAATCATAATACGAATGTAGCGTCCCCGGCAAAAGGGACGTCAGTACACTGGAATTGTACTGGTATGTATGGACAAACTTTGTCCCAAATAAACTCAAGCCATTAACAAGAAATCACGATAATAATACAGCCAATGAATTACATCAAGAATCAATTAAGCCAGCCAACCATGTTTTCCACATTTTTCCTCATTTCGGATAATTCTCAACACAAAGCACGTTTAAGATCAACAAGTAGAACAACCACAAATCAATAACGTAAAACACAAGTAGTCAAACAAAGGGGCAATCAGTGCCCCACAGGTTGCAAACTCTCCTGTTGTCTCCTTTCACAATTTCACATCAATGATTTTATATCATATTTCAATAGCGATTTCGATCGCTTTCCATCTTTATCACCCCTGACCACCCTTATTACCTCGGCCACCCTTATCACCCCAACCCACACCTTATTACTTCATGTTTCGGCGCGCAACCCGATCCCACCGTACAGTTTCAGACACAACAATCACAAATATCAAATAAGGCACTACACACAATTACAACAAATTCAATTAAGCAACTTACAATTCGATTCACATTCTCAAATACTTTTCAAACTGATATCACAACCAAGTTACCATATTCAAGAGTACACACACAAGTATGTTGAACAATTTACCACAATTCATGTGTTTCATCTATTTCAACAAGAAACCATATATGCCACCACAACAATTGTTCTCAGTTCTTTACCAATTCTAATTCCCTTGTCATCTTTCAATTCATATTTCATACGATACCACATGTAGTTCAATCATCAATTGAATACCCAACAATGACATCAAAGAATCACATACAATTTCTCAAATTAACACATGCCAAACAATTTCACACATATGGGCGATTTTACAAGAATCAAAATTAGCCATACATACCTCGATTGAGCTTTTCTTAAGTTACTACAACACTCCAAAAACTCTAGCAATTCCAATCTACTATGAAACATAACAGAATTAAACACATATTAGAAAGATATTCATGAAACTAGCTCATTTGAACAATTTATCAAACACTAGTTGAGCATCTTGATTTCGAATTCCCTTTTTAAGACTTCCTTCATTCCCTAACCCAATCTTTAGTTATTTAAGTTAAACAATCTTCCCATAAACCTAAGTTGTACATGCATGTTTACACAATACTAATAAACCCAAGAATCGTACCTCAATAACTCATCTTATACACCAAACTCGAAATTAAACCCTAGGGTATAGAATCTTACCTCTTAGATGAAGAACTTGCTATTGGGTTCTTGATTCTTGAAGATTGATGCAAGATTTGGATGATTTAGATGTTAGGTTCCTCCTTCTCTCTCTAAAATACTCTCACTTCTCTCTAAAATCAGTAAGAAATGACCCCAAAATGAACCCCAAAGCCTATATATTGAAATGGGGTCGGGTTATAAAAATTAGAAGAATTAACTGGGCTTCTCGGGTTCAGTTTGCGACAAGAATGCGACCGCAAAGTGAGAAATGCGTTGCATTATGCGGTCGCAGAATTGACACAGGATTTTATTTTCCAGCCTTTGGTAATTTGATCATAACTTTGTGAAGGAATGTCCAAATGACGAACGGTTTGAAGCGTTGGAAACTAGACTCAAAGGGCTTTCATTTGATTTGCTATTCACCACATAAAACCTTATACATAATTATATATGATCCTTTGAAGTGGAGCTATGTGCAAATCCATTTGGAATTTTGGCGTATTTCGAAAATTTTCCCTATTTGGCTTGCACTTGGGCTTCCATTTGGACCTCATATCACTTACCATAAGACTCATACTCATATTTATCAACTCTAATTGATGTCCATCATGTTCATAGCACATAAAATATAATATTAAGCCTACGTGGCACCACAGAATCCCATATTACTTAGCAAAATTTTCTGGGGCCTTACATTCTCCCCCCTTAGGATCATTCGTCCTCGAATGAGGAGTATAGTCTTTCCAAAACACTTTAACATCATACATCTCTTTTCTAACCTACCTTCAGTCTCAAAATTTTCTCTAACTCATAAATGTTTCAAAATTTTTGACAGAGTTTCCTTTGTAACTAGGCCTATCCACCTGCCAGAGAATCACTAAAATCTTCCTATCCACACATCCACAACTGTACATAGCACCACAATGTATATATCCACAATCCTAATCCCAGTATTACAAGAACTACATTAACATATGGATACCAGAACATGGAGTGCATAGTTTTACATCAAAATACCTATATGGTACATTCCAAGTCAAAACTAACTGGTATTCAATCAAACAAAAGTACTTTCCTTCCACGACACATTTATCCTTCCACACGACATTATAGACTTACAAACATTGTCATAACACATTCTCAAAAATAATATCAACTCCCAAACATACATAACAAGGATGACATATAAACATCTTGCATGAGATAACTATCCATTGACTTTACCTTTTGATAACTTCCACTGTACAATTTACACTCCACTGGATATTGCAATTCATGATAACAACAATAACCCACAATTCCATAACTTGGGATCATACCATCAAGGATGTCAGATCATAGTAAACAAACAATCATGTGTTCATAATAGTCCTTACCAGCCATTAAGGTAATCGCAAAGGTGTTCATCAACAAGAATATAATTTCCTTTCAATCAACAGTCCATATGAAATCAAGACATCACGAGTCTTGCTAGTAGTGCATCATGATCATATAGTGCAATCGAGTCAATTCGTACCCACATTTTTTTAGCACTATCTTCTTAGACATAAGCATATGGAAACACAAAGTACATGAGGAACAGTTACGGGGAATATCATTCACCTATTGCAACCTAATGTGTAATACAGTCATGTTACTTTTTATTATCAACTCACATATTATTTTCAGGGGTACACTCACACTAAACCCTTGATAACCCTTAATAGTTACCCTAAGATGTGATACCATAAACTGACCATAACTTTGTCTATCCAATATATATGTGATCACACTATGAAGCTTTATATTTGACTTGTCTTGTCACGACCCGGATTTTTCCCCAATATCGAGATCGTGATGGCGCCTACTCGTGGTAGCTAGGCAAGCCACTGTGTTCATACTATCCTATTTTTAACACAATTTTAATTAAATAAATGCGGAATACTTTATCGAAATGGAAATAATAAATCACAAGGTAAAAATCATACCGAAATCCTCTACCCAAGACTTGGAGTCACCAACTCACAAACTACTATGGAATACTACACATAAAAGTCTGAAGGAAATATAACATAATTCTGTTTGTCTCGGAACAATGAGACTACAGCTATTAACATAATTAAAGAAAGAGACGCCGGACCTGCGGACGTCTGCAAGCTACCTCGGTCTCAAATGTGATCAACTCCCACGCAATCTATTTATTGCTGCTGCTGCTCCTGATCGTAACCTGGACCTGTGCAAAAACGCACAGAAGTGTAGCATCAGCACACCCGACCCCATGTGCTGGTAAGTGCCTGGCCTATCCCGGCGAAGTAGTGACAAGCCTAGGACCAGACACCCGCATAACCTGTGCAATTCAATATATATATATGTGTACCACAAAATAACAAGAAATAATCAAGTATTAACACGATAAGGAATATCTTAAAGAATTCAACAATTAACCACAGTTAATAATTTCACAAGGAAAAACAAAGTGTAATGTAAACACAAATAATATCAATTCAAGGAATAGCAAACAGTTGCACGGCATCACCCTTCGTGCTTTTACTCTCATCCTCACATCCATAGTATGGCATGATCCTTCGTACATGGTTCAATAATAGGGCACGGCATGATCCTTCGTGCATAATCAATAATAGGGCACGGCATGATCCTTCGTGCATAATCAATAATAAACATGGCACGGCATGATCCTTCGTGCATAATCAATAATAAACATGGCACGGCATGATCCTTCGTGCATAATCAATAATAAACATGGCACGGCATCACCCTTCGTGCATTATCTCTCTTCCTCACCCAAATAACAATCACAGTTAAGGGCAAAGAAAGAAACAACAATTCATAAATCGTCCCATCAAGGGCAATCAATAATTATCTTCACAACAAGTCCCAACAAGGGAGAACAATAACGATTCACCTATAATATATCTCAAAATATCATTTTCCAACGACTCACGGTCATACTAGACGCCAATGTATGGATGCTCGTCACCACAGCCCATACACCGCACTCGATCACATAACACATAACACATAATCCTATTCCCTCAAGCTAGGATAGAACAAACACTTACCTCGAGTGCTTATGAACAATTCAATCCGTGGATATGTCTTTTCTTTCAATTTGGCTCCAATTCAACCGTATCTATACACAATTGATTTAATATCATCAATTTTACTCAACAAACTAATTCTTAAGACCAAATACAACTTTTACAACATTCTTCCCGGAATAGTGAATTTCAACCCCGGGCCCACATGGTCGGAATTCGGGGTTATGACTAAAATCCGGTTACCCATTCCCCCACGAGTTCATATATATGATTTGTTTCAAAATCGGACCTCAATTCGAGGTCCAATTCCCTAATTTATGAAAAACCCTATTTTCTAACAAAAACAAGAATTTTACCATGAAAACATTTGATTTCTAATGAAAAACATGTTTAATGATGTTAGGAATTGAAAGAATTAAGTAAAAAGTGACTTACAATCGTTTTGATGAAGAAGAAATCCTTGAAGAGTCGCAAATGGGCGTTTTGGTTTTGTGAAAAATGAAGAAATGACTGAAATTCGTGTTTTTCAGGTCTCTGTGTTCGCATTTGCGAACATGGGTTCGCAATTGCGAACCCCGACCAATTTCTGGAGTTTGAAAAATAAGCTAAGGGTGGAAAGTTCGCATTTGCGAACTTTTGTTCGCATTTGCGAAGCCAAGGCATACTAGGAGGTTCGCATTTGCGACATAATGTTCGCATTTGCGAACAAGGCTCCTTCGCATTTGCGAAGAAGACTTCGCATTTGCGAAGCATGGCTTAGCAGTGAAGGCATCGCATTTGCGAAGAATGCTTCGCATTTGCGAAGCATGGCTTGGCAGTGAAGGCCTCGCATTTGCGAGGTTATGTTCGCAATTGCGAACCCAAGCCTTCCTGGACGCCCTTCGCATTTGCGATCAAGGGTTCGCATTTGCGAACCCTGCCTTGGTCTGTCATCTTCGCAATTGCGAGAAATTCTTCGCAATTGCGAAGCCAACAGCTGGGTGAAAAAACCAGCAGTTCAAAATTCAGATTTTCATCCAACGGCCTATCAAATCTTTACCCGAGCCCCCGGGCTCCAAACCAAACATGTACACAACCTCAAAAACACATTATGGACTTGTTCGTGCGATCATATCGCCAATAACACTTCGTTTTAATCAAATCGAGCCTCAAACTCATGATTTTCATACTTTTGATTTTCAAAACTTCTTAACTTGGAACTCAAGGTCCAAAACATCTCAAACGACATCCAAATGTCACCAAACTTTACGGAAATCACATATATAATATTTAAGACTTGTACCGGGCGTCGGAACCAAAATACGAGCCCGATACCAAGGTCTATTAATTTATTTCCTTTAATAATTGCATCAAAAACAATTTCACATAAAAATTCATAACTTGGGCTCTAGGCCTCGGAATTCGACTCCGGACACATGTCCAAGTCCCATATTTTCCTACGGACCTCTCGGGACCATCCAATCTCGGGTCGGATCCGTTTACCAAAAATGTTGACCGAAGTCAACCATATCAATATTAATATCATTTTTATCCAAATTTCTCATAGAATTCATATTTTCTATCACAAAATCTTTCCGACTACATGCTCGGATCGTGCACGTAAATCGAGGCAACATAGAATGAGGTTTTCAAGGCCTCAGGAAGCTCGAAATTATTAATAAAATAAGTGATGACCCTTTGGGTCGTCACAATCTCCACCTCTAAAACAACCGTTCGTCCTCGAACGGACAAAAGAAAGAAGTACCTGAGTCGGGAAACAAGTGTGGGTAACGGCTCCGCATATCAGACTCGGACTCCCAGGTCGATGCCTCGGGAGGCTGACCTCTCCACTGAACACGCACAGAAGGATAACTCTTCGACCTCAACTGTCGAACCTGCCGGTCTAGAATGGCTACCGGCTCCTCCTCGTAGGATAGATCATTGTCCAATTGGACAGTACTGAAGTCTAACACATGTGTGGGATCGCCGTGGTATCTCCGAAGCATAGATACATGAAAAACTGGATGCACGGCTGATAAGCTAGGCGGCAAAGCTAATCTGTAAGCCACCCCTCCCACTCCGTCTAGAATCTCAAATGGGCCAATATATCTAGGGCTGAGCTTGCCCTTCTTCCCGAACCTCATCACGCGCTTCATAGGCGACACTCGGAGCAATACTCGTTCACCAACCATGAAATCTACATCTCGAACCTTACGATCCGCATAAGTCTTTTGCCCAGGACTGAGCTGAACGCAATCTCTCTGAATAGTCTTGACCTTATCCAAGGCCTCCGAACTAAGTCTGTACCCAACAACCGAGCCTCTCCGGTTCAAACCATCCAACGGTGATCGACATCGCCTACCATACAACGCCTCGTACGGAGCCATCCGGATGCTAGATTGGTAGCTGTTATTGTAGGCGAACTGCGCTAATGGCAGAACCGGTCCCATGAGCCTCCGAAATCAATAACACGAGGCTCGAAGCATGTCCTTAAGAATCCGAATAGTCCTCTCGGACCGGCCATCCGTCCGAGGATGAAATGCTGTGCTCAGCCGAACCCGGGTGCCTAACTCTCGCTGAACCGATCTCCGGAACCGCGAGGTAAGCTGCGTACCCGATCGGAGATAATAGATGCGGCACCCCGTGGAGACGAACAATTTCCCTAATGTAAACCTCCGCTAACCTCTCCGACGAGTAGGAGACAGATCTTCGGAATAAAGTGTGCTGATTTGGTCGGTCATCAACAATGACCCAAATAGCATCAAATTTCCTCCGAGTCAAAGGAAGTCCAATAACGAAGTCCATAGTGATCCGCTCCCATTTCCACTCGGGAATTTCAATCCTGTGGAATACACCACCAGGTCTCTGGTGCTCATATTTCACCTGCTGACAATTTAGACACCGAGCGACATACGCAACGATATCTTTCTTCATTCTGCGCTACCAATAGTGTTGCCGTAAGTCCTGGTACATCTTCGCGGCACCTGGGTGAATAGAATACCGCTAACTGTGGGCCTCTGCTGCTAAGATCAACTCTCGAATTCCTTCGACATTGGGCACACAAACTCGACCATGCAATTTCAATACCCCATCATCATCTAGATTTACCTGTGTGGCACCTCCCCGCTGTACTGTATCTCTCAACTCACGCAAATGAGGATCATCAAATTGCCTCTCACGGATACGCTCTAATAAGGAAGAACGAGCGACCGTGCAGGCTAACACTCTGCTAGGCTCAGAAATGTCTAATCTCACGAACCGGTTGGCTAAGGCCTGGACATCTAGAGCTAATGGTCTCCGATTGACCGGAATATATGCAAGACTACCCATGCTGGCATACTTTCTACTCAATGCATCGGCCACCACATTGGCCTTACCGGGTGATATAATATAGTAACATCATAGTCTTTTAGCAACTCTAACCATCTCCGCTGTCGTAGATTCAACTCCTTATGTTTGAACAAGTACTGTAGGCTTTTGTGATCAGTGTACACCTCACATGTCACACCATATAGGTAATGCCTCCAGATCTTTAAGGCATGAACCACTGCGGCTAACTCGAGATCATGAACTGGATAATTCTTCTCATGTATTTTTAACCGCCTCGAAGCATAAGCGATAACCTTACCATCCTGCATCAATACCGCTCCAAGCCATGGTACGAGATGCGTCACGATAAAGCTGTATAAGGCCGCATGCCGTAGGTAGTACCAACATCTGGTGCGGTGGTCGAGGCCGTCTTGAGCTTCGAAAGCTCGCCTCACACTCCTCGATCCACTGAAGCTGGACACCCTTCGGGTCAACCTAGTCATCGGGGACGCAATAGAAGAAAACCCTCTACAAAACGACGGTAGTAACTCTGCTAATCCCGAGAAACTCCGTATCTCGGTCACCTGAGGCTGGTCGAGGCCAATTCGAGCTGCCTCAATCTTCTTTGGGTCTACCGAATACCCTCCACGGATACAATGTGACCCGGAAATGCTACCGAACTCGGCCCGAACTCACATTTTGAAAATTTGGCATATAGGCGATTATCTTTCGAGTACGAAGAACCACTGCGAGGTGCTTGCTCGTGCTCTTCACGGGCTGCGGGAGTATACCGGGATGTCATCTATGAAGACTATCACGAACAGATCTAAGTAAGGCACGAACACCTCATGCGTAAACTCCATGAATGCTTCTGGGGCATTGGTCAACCCGAAGGACATGACCAAGAACTCATAATGCCCATATCTAGAGCGAAAGGCTGTCTTAGGGATGTCGGCCGCCCTGATCTTCAGCTGATGGTAGCCTGACCTCAAGTCTATCTTAGAGAATACCCTCGCTCCCTGGAGCTGGTCAAACAAATCATCAATCCTCGGCGGTGGATATTTATTTTTGATAGTCACCTTGTTTAACTGCCGGTAATCAATACACATCCGCATCGAGCCATCCTTCTTCTTTACAAATAATACAGGTGCTCCCCAGGGGGAAACACTGGGCATGATAAAACCCTTCTCAAGAAGGTCCTGCAACTGATCTTTCAACTCTTTTAACTCCGGCGGGGCCATACGATAGGGTGGAATAGAGATGGGCTGAGTGCCCGGTGCCAAATCAATAGAGAAGTCAATATCCCTGTCGGGTGGCATGCCCGGCAGGTCTGAAGGAAAAACCTCAGGAAACTCCCGTGCAATAGGGACTGAATCAATGGAAGGAACTTCTGCGCTGGAATCACGAACATAAGCCAAATAAGCTAAACACCCCTTCTCGACCATACGTCGAGCCTTAACATAAGAAATAACAGTGCGAACGGAGTGGCTTGAGGTTCCCTTCCACTCTAATCGGGGTGATTCCGGCAAGGCTAAGGTGACAGTCTTAGCATGACAATCAAGAATAGCATGGTATGGGGACAACCAGGTCCATCCCCAATATGACATCAAAATCTACCATATCCAAGAGCAACAGATCAACACGGGTCTCAAGACCCCCAAATATAACTATGCACGAACGATGCACCCGATCGACTACAATAGAGTCACCCACTGGTGTAGCCACATAAACTGGAATATCCAGAGCATAGCTGGGCACAGCCAAATACGGTGCGAAGTAGGAAGACACATAGGAATAGGTAGATCCGGGGTCAAATAATACTGAAGCACCTCTGCCACACACAAGAATAGTACCTGTAATCACAGCATCTGATGCCTCTGCCTTTGGCCTGGCTGGTAAAGCATAGAATCGGGGATCCGCACCTCCCCTGTGAGTTGCGTCTCTAGGACGACCATCAACTGGCTGACCTCTACCTCTCGCTGGACGGTCTCCACCTCTACGGTCTCGACCTCCACCTCTATAATCTCTACCCCCGCCTCTGGCTGGCTGGGTAGGCTGAGGGTCAGCTGGGGCCTGAATCATAGGACGAGGACCTCGCTGCTGAGAGTTGCCCGCTGCTATAGGGCAATTCCTGATAAAATGACCTGGGTCGCCACAACCGTAGCAACTCTTAGACTGATAGGGCTGCTGGCCCTGACGACCTGAATGGCCTCCACGAACGCTCTGAAGAGGCCGAGCACTAATAGGAGACTGGTCTGAATAATACCCCCGAGAACCACGATCACCTGATCCACCCTGTGAAGCCTGAAGGGCGGAATGAAAAGGCCTGGAAGACTGGCCTCTATCAAAGGATTCTCTGCTACCAGAGGAAGAACCACCAAATCTACCTGTATGACGAGGCCTCTTATCCGAAGAATAATCGCCTCCCCTAGCAAGAGCCATCTCAACTCTGCGTGCTGCATTGGCTGCCTCCTGAAATGATATGTCACTCCCCACGCCCATAGCCATCTGGAGTCTAATCGGATGATTAAGCCCATCTATAAACTTGCGGACCCTCTCCCGCTCGGTGGGAAGTATCACTACTGCATGACGAGCCAAGTCGATAAATCTCGTCTCATACTGTGTAACTGTCATAGTGCCCCGATGGAGGCGCTCAAGCGCCTCCGAAGTAAATCTCGGCGAGTAGTAGAGAGAAACTTCTCCATAAATAGTTCCGCAAACCTGGTCCCGTGATAGAGCTGGGGACCCTGCTGGTCGAGTCGGGCAATAATCTCTCCACCAAGTCTTGGCGGATCCTGCAAGTCCGAAAGTACAAAAATCAACTCCGTTTGTCTCCACGATCCCCGTAGTCTTGAGAATCTCATGACAGCTGAATAAAAAGTCCCGAGGATCCTCTGATGCGGTTCCACCGAAAGTAGTGGTAAATAGCTTCGAGAACCAGTCAAGCCTCCATAACGAATCGAAGTCATGGCGCGTTCCATCACGGCGTGAGTGCGCGGTACCGGCCCGAGTAGCCACGGTGCGGTCCGAGTGCGGTGCTCGAGGGCGAGGAGCTGCGGCTCGGAGTATGAGCAATAGGGTACGGGCCCCTCCTCCGTCCGAGAAGTAGGCTGGGACAGCGATAATAAACCCGCTGCGGCAATGCTGTCCATGAATCCCGCTATTACGATCAAGGCATCCCGGAGATACGGGGTAATTAAAGCCTCTCCGGGGACCTGAGCGGGCCCACTGGAGCTGCCGGAATCGGAACCTCCTCGTCAATCTCAATATGGGGGGGAAAATCCGGGTCGTGACACTGGGGCTGAGCTCTACCCCTACCACGGCCTGCGATACGGCCTCGACCCGCCGCCCGCGCGGGGGCATGCGGGGCTCGAGGCTGCGCGGTCGGCCCGGACGAAGAAGCGCGTGTCCTTACCGTACTGCGAAAAGGACGAGAATAGAAGTTCAATCGATGGC
>JASVEL010009015.1:0-35109 GCA_032618575.1 Nicotiana noctiflora | reverse complement strand
AATAAAAATGCAACATAACAAAATAAACATCATAACACAAAGGAAAATTGAAGTTTACTAGTCGTCATGTAGATTATGTAAAGTATGAGAGAAATTATTTCCTCGCTCCTCGTTCGCCCATGGGATAAGTTTAGATCCTGCTAGTCTCTTTTAGCCGAAACTTGTTCGGCTAAAACAACTTCAGAATAACCACCCGATGATTGAGGGTTATCCGTGCATTGCCAAGCATTATTATGGTGAACGTCTTCAACCTTCACGTGCATTTCCAATATTTTTATCAAAATAAGTTCCCGATATTCATCCGGAGTCCCCAAAAAATCTCTTAGAGTTTCACATCCTCAATGTTAACCTCAGCGTAACAAGCAACTCCTTGCGGAGTCACTGAATACGAATATCTTCCGATTATTTTAAGATTCACCGAATATTTGCTCAACCTCATTTTATTGCATTGCATGATACCAATTTATCATACTCCATTGTAAGTGGCAACTTAACATGATTATGTGAAGATAAACTATAGCTCATTGAGTTATTCGCCACCACAACCTTTCCCCCTCCCCCAATATAATGAAACACTTACTTTTCGTTCTTCAAACATTATGAAGAAAAAGCTTGAGAATCTAACAAGAAGAAAAATTTATCAGGAGTTGAAAATATTTCTGAATGAATTTTTGCAAAAATCCTTAACGTCTTTAAATAAGGCATTGTCCAATCGGGGAGGGGGGGGGGATGTAAAATTTTTGGAAGTAAAATGCATTTGAAAATGGCATTGTACATATTTGAATTATTATTATATCAGTTAAATATTGAAGAACTATTGGTGGGCCCACAAAATTAGTATAACGTGGTTTGAAAATGTGTTTTAATAAAACATAGTTTTAAAAAGCGTTTTATCTTAACGTCCCAAATGGACGTTAAGGTAAAACATGGTTCAAAAGGATATTTTATATGCTTTGGTCACTAATTTTTTTCACTTATTATATATTTTGAGTCTAAAAAAAACATTTAAGTTTCAGACTCATTAAATAGGTACTATATGAGTTAATGTTCATAAAATGACATGTACCGTATATGACTTTTAAGACAACTTGCTGTTTTGGTTAAGTAATGGTAGTACGAAGAAGAAGAATGACAATTGGGTAGTCAAAGGGGATGGATATCATTAATTCGGTTGAAACGTCACAAATCTGAATCAGAGCAGTGTTTGGCATGTGTTGCTTGCTTTGTTGCTGAAGCGGCTTCCATATCTCCATTCACTCATTTGTCTCATCTTCTACTCAATTTTTCCAATTTTCAATTTTATAATATTGCATAAATAATTTCCTCTTCTGACATCTGTCTCTTTTGTTAACCATCAATAGTCGGACTGACTCCATATTATGAGTCATATGAGAAAACCAAATATTATTATTGCAGGAATTAGCATATTAATTCATTTTTCTTAAAGCGACAAATTTAATAAGTCTAGAAAAATGCTTATATAACCATCTTTTATGAGTAAAATATATTCAAAATGTTAAGAATAAATTAATTACTGACTTTCTAGAGATTTTTAAAGGCCGATAAGAAAAACTGTAACTTGAAGTATTTCCTCCCCAAAGAACTGCTAAATAGATACTTCGACACTAAAGTGTCATTTGATTACCGAGATGATAATCTACTCTCAGTATAAAATTTAAGATTACATTTATTATATGTTTAATTGTGGGTATTAATTAATATCTGAGAAAAATTTTATGCCAAAATATTGGTTTTCGTTGTTCCACATAAAATTTGACATTATAGTCCACGGATTATAACTCAGTATAAATACAAAATATTTTGCATTTAAGCACAGTTCGAAGAGAGCCACACTTAAAGATATTATCTAGACAGTCTAATCTAATGAAAATATTAATAACTGTTGTAAAATAAAAGCAATGCAGTAAAATGTAAATAAGAAGAGATAGAAAGAAGGGAGAAGAGTTTTGTTCTTTCATTTTGGTGTATTTTTCCATTGCAATTACATGGCCTTTTATAGGCATAAAAAGCAAAGAAGATTGACATAAAATAGGAGATTTAATCTTTCAATTATTCACAACATGGGCATCCAATGTAGTATCCAATGTAGCATCCAATGTACAAATTATTCATAACACTCCCCTTTGGATGTCCATGTAACATAATGTGTCTCACTAAGAACTTACAAAAAAAATATTGGGATGTACATAGTTATTTATAATATACATTGTTTGATTGATAGTAACAAGGTTGATGAAGACGGAAGGTTTTCTGTTGGTCGTTGCAGTTCCCATAAAACGTGGATCATAAGACTCTATGGCCTCATTTATTTATTTTAAGATTAAGACATCTGAATCTGAATACACATCTGAATATTGAGATTTGTATTAAGATTAAGATATCTGAATCTGAATACACATCTAAATATATTAAGATGTGTATTAAGATCTGAATACCAAAAATTAAGACTGTTTGATTTTTAACATCTGAATGCATAAAATTTATCTTTATTTGAAAAAATCTAATATTCTATCAATAAAATATATAGTTTAAAATATGAAAGTTGTTGGTAGTGATGGTTAATGGGTGAATGCCGACTAAAGGCGGTGGTTGATGGTAGTTTTGGTTGATAATGGCGGTTCATGCTAGTAGCTAGTAGTGATTGGTAGTGGTGGCAATTATGATTGATGATGGTGGTGGTAGGTAGTGATAGTTAAGAACGGCGAGTGGTGGTTTGTGATCGAGGAATGTGGTGGTAGGTTATAATGATATGCGGTGCTGACTGCGGTTGTTAATGGTGATGAGGTGGTTGATTGTGGTAGTTGAGGTGGATAAATGTTGAATGTGAGTGACAATGATGGTGGTCGGAGTGGTGGGATGGTGGATGGTGATGGTCGATAATGGTGGAAGCTATGATTTAGGATGATGGTGGCGTGGCGGCGGTGGTGGCGGCGGTGCCGGCGGTGGCTGAGTATGGTGGTGGTGGCGGCATAGCGGAAGTTGATAATGGTAGGCGGTGGCAGCAATTAATAATGAATATGTGATAACATCTTAATGAAATTAAGTCTCTGTTACAGATCTTAATCATACAGACCTATTCAGACCCATTAAGTGGTTGTTAAGTAAAAAAACAAACACACTTAATGATTAAGATCTGAATAATTAAGATTCGGACTTTAAAAACAAATGCACTTAATGTCTGAGATCTGAATGATTAAGATTCAGACCTCCATTAAGTGCAACCCCCTGATGAAAAATCACTTAATGTTTCGAAGACGACGCATTCCAATCTTATATATCAGCTTTTCAAATATTAAGGTTGGTAATGCCTTAGTGAACAGATAAGCCAAATTATCACTTGAACGAACTTGTTGTACATCTATTTTACCACTCTTCTCAAGATCATGAGTGAAAAAGAATTTTGGTGAAATGTGTTTTGTTCGATCTCCTTTGATATATCCTCCTTTCAATTGAGCTATGCATGCAGCATTATCTTCATACAATATTGTTGGAATATTCTCTTTCGAAGAAAGACCACATGTTTGCTGAATGTGTTGAGTTATAGATCTTAACCAAACGCATTCTCGACTTGCTTCATGAATGGCTATTATCTCCGCATGATTTGAAGAAGTAGCAACCATAGTTTGTTTTGTCGAACGCCATGATATGGTTGTACCTCCACTTGTAAATAAATAGCCTGTCTGAGATCGACCTTTGTGTGGATCAGACAAATATCCTGCATCTGCATAACCAATCAATGATGGCTTGGATTCATTTGAATAAAATAAACACATATCAATGGTCCCTTGGAGGTATCTAAATATATGTTTAATACCATTCCAATGTCTTTGTGTTGGCGAAGTACTAAATCTTGCCAATAAGCTTACCGAGAAAGCTATATCTGGTCGGGAATTATTAGCAAGATACATTAATGCCCCAATTGCACTAAGATATGGTACTTCGGCACCAAGAAGCTCTTCTTCATTTTCATGAGGTCGGAATGGATCTTTCTTTATATCAAGTGATCTCACAACCATCAGGGTACTCAATGGATGTGCTTTATCCATATAGAATTGCTTTAAAATCTTTTCGGTGTATGTTGATTGATGGACAAATATTCCATCTTTCATATACTCAATTTGTAGACCAAGACAAAATTTTGTCTTTCCAAGATCTTTCATTTCAAATTCTTTCTTCAAATAGTCTACTGTTTTTGGAAGCTCCCCAGGAGTTCCAATGATATTTAAATCATCAACATATACGGCGATTATAACAAATTCGGATCCAGACCTTTTTATAAAGACACAGGGACAAATTGGATCATTCTTGTACCCTTCTTTCAACAAGTATTCACTCGGACGATTGTACCACATACGACCTGATTGTTTCAATCCGTAGAAAGATTTCTGAAGCTTTATTGAACAAGTTTCTTGAAAACCTTTATATGCTTCTGGCACTTTAAATCCCTCAGGTACTTTCATAAAAATTTCGATGTCTAATGATCCATACAAATAGGCTGTAACAACATCCATTAGATGCATATCAAGTTTTTCTCGCACTGCCATATTTATGAGATACCTAAAGGTGATAGCATCCACTACAGGAGAATATGTTTCCATATAATCAATTCCAGGCCTTTGGGAAAACCCTTGTGCCACAAGTCGTGCTTTATATCTAACAACTTCATTTTTATCATTTCGTTTTCGCACAAAAACCCATTTATACCCTACTGGCTTTATGCCTTCAGGCGTTCGAACTATGGGTCCGAAGACTTTACGTTTTCCAAGTGAAGTTAACTTTGCCTGGATAGCGTCTTTCCATTTTGGCCAATCATTTCTCTGTCTACATTCATTGACAAAGTTTGGTTCAAGATCCTCATCTTGTTGCATTATTTCAATAGCAACATTATAAGCAAAAATGTTATCGATAACAATATTATTTCGGTTCCATCTTTTCCCGGTTGAGACATAACTTATTGATATCTCTTCATTTTTATTATTTTCAGGTACCTGGACCTCCCCCAAGGTCTTATCATTTGTTACATCTTGGGGCTCTTCTTGAGCCACTACCTCTGTGTTATGTTTACTTTGATCACTTGCTCTTTTTCTTCTTCGAGGATTTTTGTCTTTAGAACCGATTGGTCTACCACGTTTCAAGCAAGGCTTAGGCTCATTTGCTTTAATTAATTGTCCTTCCGGGATATCAACTCGTATTGGAGCATTAGCAGTTGGAATATGTGACTTAGTCACCCTTGGTAGGTTAGTGAATGCATCTGGCAATTGATTTGCAATATTTTGCAAATGAATAATCTTTTGAACCTCTTGTTTCACATTGATTTGTTCGAGGATCTAAATGAGACAGTGATAATGCATTCCAATCTATCTTCATTTTCAGATGCTTATTTTCTCCCCTAATGTTGGATATACTGATTCATCAAAATGGCAATCAGAAAATCTTGCCGTAAATAAATCTCGAGTCATTGGCTCTAGATATTTTATAATAGAAGGAGATTCATATTCAACATATATCCCCAACCTTATTTGGGGACCCATCTTTGTGCGTTGTGGTGGAGCAATTGGAACATATGTCGCACAACCAAAGATCCTAAGATGGGAAATATTTGGCTCCTGACCAAAAGCCAACTGCAATGGGGAGACTTTATGATAACTTGTGGGCCTTATCTGCACAAGTGCTGCTGCGTGCAAAATAGCATGACCCAATACTGAAATGAGAAATTTTGTTCTCATAAGCATTGGTCTAGCAATTAATTGGAGGCGTTTGATCAATGATTCTGCTAGACCATTTTGTGTATGAACATGAGCAACCGGATGCTCAATTGTTATCCCGGTTGAAATACAATAATCATTAAAGGCTTGGGATGTAAACTCACCAGCATTGTCAAGACGAATTGTCTTTATTGCATAATCTGGAAATTGTGCTCTTAACTTTATTATTTGAGCCAACAATCTCGCAAATGCCATATTGCGAGTTGATAGTAAACACACATGTGACCATCTTGTAGATGC
Organism: Nicotiana noctiflora; assembly: GCA_032618575.1. Classification (NCBI taxonomy): domain Eukaryota; kingdom Viridiplantae; phylum Streptophyta; class Magnoliopsida; order Solanales; family Solanaceae; genus Nicotiana; species Nicotiana noctiflora. The sequence goes on along the minus strand of JASVEL010009015.1, from coordinate 29,083 downwards.
ATCTGCCAAAACCATATAATATTTGAATGGTCCACATGGAGGGTGAATGGGCCCACATATATCACCCCGTATACGTTCCAGAAATGCGGGGGATTCCATCTTAACTTTAATAGTTGATTGTCTAATAATTAATTTTCCTTGAGAACATGCAGCACAAGAGAATTCCTTAAATTGAAGAATCTTTTGATTCTTCATTGCATGTCCATGTGAATTCTCAATTATTTTACGCATCATATTAGAACCGGGATGGCCCAATCGGTCATGCCAAATAATAAAATTATCTTGATTAGTAAACTTCTCATTTACTACGGCATGTGTTTCAATCCTGCTAATACTTGTATAGTACAAGTCGGAGGAAAGAGCAGGTAACATTTCAAGCACATATTTCTTACCGAACATTATTGTAGTAATATAAAGATATTCAATCATTTCATTATTGGTAGTCTCAATATGATAGCCATTTTGGCGAATATCTTTGAAACTTAATAAGTTTCTTTGAGATTTACTACAATATAATGCTTCATCAATAGCCAAATTTGTTCCTCCTGGTAGTAATAAATTGGCTCTTCCAGAACCTTCAATTAATCTTGTACTACTGGATATTGTATTAACATCCGCTTCTTTCATTACCAAATAAGAGAAATATCTCTTATCTTTTATAATAGTGTGTGTTGTAGCACTATCCAGAAGACATATATCATCTTTATTAATCTTGAGTCCAACTGAAGACTGGGGAATGTTCATATTCTTCATAAAAAAAGGACAAATAATACATTATAAGAAATATGAAAGTCAAGCAAAAAAAAAACATTAAGAAATACATTAGGAATGTAGAAAACTAGCAACACATGATGCATTAGGAAAATATACTCAAGAAAAATAAACTAGTTGTAAACATAAAAATAACAACTTTTATAGCTTCATTCCTCAGTAAGATGATTAGTTCTTCAGTCAATATCCTCAAAGAAGTCTCCAACTTCTAAATGAGTAATATTTGTTAGGCCTTCAAAATCATCCTCTTTATATGCAAGATGTGCCTTAGAATTATATTTATTTGAGGGACCTGCTTCATCATCATTATTTTGAAAGGTCAAGTGTGCCTCCACATTATTTTCCCTTTTCTTGAGAGAGGCTTGATAAAGTTTAACAAAATGCTCGGGCGTACGACAAATGCGTGCCCAATGACCTCTCATACCACATCGGTGACACATACTAGCTTTACCTTTTGAATGATTAATTTGAGAACCCTTATTGTTCTCCAATTTATTTCCACCATAATGACGATAATTGTTTCGCCCCTGCCACGTCCACGTTTACGACCATGTCCACGATCACGGTAATTATTTTGTTTTCTTTCAAACTTATCATATGTTGCTACAGCATTCACTTCCGGAAATGGAGCTGACCCAGTGGGACGGGCTTCATGATTTTTCATTAACAGAGTATTATTCTGCTCAGCCACGAGTAGGCATGTGATTAACTCAGAATATTTCTTAAAACCTTTTTCACGGTATTGTTGTTGTAGCACCACATTTGAAGCGTGAAAAGTAGAAAATGTTTTTTCCAATAAGTCCTCATCTGTGATAGTGTCTCCACATAATTTTAATAGAGAACTTACTTTAAAGATAGCAGAATTATACTCACTTACGGTTTTAAAGTCTTGCAACCTTAAATGTATCCACTCATACCGAGCTTTCGGTAATACCGTAAGTTTTAGGTGGTCATATCGATCCTTTAAACTAATCCATAATTCAAGTGGATCTTTTACGGTTAAATATTCAGTTTTTAACCCTTCATGTAGATGATGACGAAGAAAAATCATGGCATTTGCTTTATCCCGATTTGATGCTTCATTTCCTTGTATAATAGTATTTCCAAGACCTTTAGCGTCAAGGTGAATTTCAGCATCAAGAACCCATGATAAATAGTTCCTCCCGGTGATGTCAAGTGCAACAAATTCAAGTTTTGATAAGTTTGACATAGTGAAAACTATCATAAAAGATGAATAAGTTAGAGAAATAATTAAATAATTAATGATAACAAAACGATTTAGATAAAAGAAATAAAAATAGAACTATATCATGTTAACAATCTACTATTTTTTTTCATAAAGTAGAAGCTTTTCACTTTATATTATTGATATATATGTGTTAATAGAATTGAACGTGAGTAACATTATTTATGTCCCAATAAATATAAAGCAATTAAACTATAAAATTATTACTTATCAATTCATTTCTCACTGTTAGAATATTTAAACAAATGGAAATGCAATTATTAGTAATGTGCATGAATTTAATTAGAAATTTAAATATCAAAGTAATGTTGACAACAAATAAGTGAAGTACTAAAATAAATACTCAACTTTGAACATGTTATTAGTTGTAGTGAATATATAATGTATACACAACATACATATGCATACATGATAAACAAAAATGTGAAACAGACGGAAAAAAAAGGAAACAACAACATGAATTATGTAAATTATCAAATATTGCAAAGAAAAATTTGGGTTGTAAGAGTTAAACATACGATATGTACTGCGATAAAAAAAATTATTATAATGATACATACCTTAATCAAATATGGCTCAACTTAGCGAGAGTTAAGAATAAAATTAGAGCTTCGTGCTGATAACGTATTGTAAAATAAAAGCAATGCAGTAAAATGTAAATAAGAAGAGATAGAAAGAATGTGGAATTTTGGTTAAGATCTATAACTCAACACATTCAGCAAACATGTGGTCTTTATTCGAAAGAGAATATTCCAACAATATTGTATGAAGACAATGCTGCATGCATAGCTCAATTGAAAGGAGGATATATCAAAGGAGATCGAACAAAACACATTTCACCAAAATTCTTTTTCACTCATGATCTTCAGAAGAGTGGTGAAATAGATGTACAACAAGTTCGTTCAAGTGATAATTTGGCTGATCTGTTCACTAAGGCATTACCAACATCAATATTTGAAAAACTGATATATAAGATTGGAATGCGTCGTCTTCGAAACATTAAGTGATTTTTCATCAGGGGGAGTAAGTACATGCTGCACTCTTTTTCTTAACCAAGGTTTTATCCCACTGGATTTTCCTTAGTAAGGTTTTTAATGAGGCAGCAAGCAATGTATTATAAATAACTATGTACATCCCAATATTTTTTTTTGTAAGTTCTTAGTGAGACACATTATGTTACATGGACATCCAAGGGGGAGTGTTATGAATAATTTGTACATTGGATGCTACATTGGATACTACATTGGATGCCCATGTTGTGAATAATTGAAAGATTAAATCTCCTATTTTATGTCAATCTTCTTTGCTTTTTATGCCTATAAAAGGCCATGTAATTGCAATGGAAAAATACACCAAAGTGAAAGAACAAAACTCTTCTCCTTTCTTTCTATCTCTTCTTATTTACATTTTACTGCATTGCTTTTATTTTACAACAATAACGACTAAATCCGTGATTCTCTTTAATGTTTTTAGGAAAAATTATTATTTATTATTTATTATTATTAAATCACAATTGGATCCCTTTTCCGTCTCTCCGAAATATATAACCTCTCTCCAACCTTCTTACGTCTCTGATCTTTTCTGTTCCCCTGCAATCGATGATTTTCTAAGTTCATTTGACCGAAGAATTTTGCTTTCCAGTAAAGTCCGATTTCTTTTCCGAGAATATCTCTTTCTTCAAATCAGGAAAAAAATTTGATCGTTGATTTGATTTTCATGATTATCTGTCATTCATTAACTACAGCGTTTTGACAATCTCGAACGAGTGATTTCGTGAATCAAAGACAATGAAGGAGGAGGAAGAAGAGAAGCAGCGGAGTGGAAGTACTCACAAACGGATAGGAGAGGTGGTTGGTGGGACGGCGGCGGAGTGTGCGATGGTCTGCTGCTGTTGTCCATGTGCAGTGATGCATTTTCTGGTACTAGCAGTGTACAAAGTTCCGACGGGACTGTGCCGGAAAATGTGGAGGAAGAAGAAGCGGAAGAGGCTTTTGAGGAATAAGAAGAAAGAGGAGGATTCATGGAAGGCGATGAAGAAAAACAAGAGCGATTTGCTTAGTGTTTATAACGAGGAGGAGTTTGACGGTGAAGATGACGGAGACTACGACGGAGTACGAGAAGCCGCCGATTTTGAAACGGAGATGTGGGACCGGTTCTATGGAGCTGGATTTTGGAGGGCCCCATCTCAGAAGGAGGAGGATTAAAAATTGTATAAGCAATATTAGTAAGGACTTGAGTGCAATTATAAGGGGAAAATGTAAAAGAAATTGAAGAAAATTTTGGCATTTGAAGATTAATGATTTGTTAGGGTGGGTGGAGTAAATCTGACGAAAGATTAAGTGAGTGAAAATTCATCGAACGCGATTATTCAGGTGGACACGCCATTTATTTTTCTTTCTTTCTCTTTGTACTAGGAGATATGGTCCACCACACGGACTTCACCATGTTACATTTGTACATATATTTAGTTTTTTATTTGCTTATTTTGTTTTTGTAAAATGGATGTGACAATTAAAAAGCTTTAATATGTGATGAAATATACTGATTAGCTGGTGTATTTTCCTTGTCATCTTCAGATCACCAAATTGAGAGCTTTCCTTTTACTTATGTCATTTATGAACATAAGATATTTTACTAGTGTATCAGCTTTTTTGATCATATACTTGTTTAATAATATTGTCGTTGTACTCTTTAATACTCGGTACAATAACCAAACACAATGGCCCTACTAGTGCAGTTGCCATTATTCTTTACCACATTTATAAACGTCCACATTCTTTATTTATAGAGTTAAAAACTTCAGTACCTATATCCTATGAAAATGATAAACTATATACGTATTTGATTCGAACTCTTTGAGTGAATTTTAACCCCTTTAATGGATATTTTACAGATACTTTACATGGAGCGCTAGAAGGGTAGGCCGCGGGTTCGAATCAGCCTCTCTGCAAAGCAGGGGGAAGGCTGCCTAAAGTATTCCCTTCCCCAGACACCCACGAAGTAGGTATTGAACTGAGTCGGCCCTTTTACATGGAGCGCTAACCCCTTTAAAGGATACCGTATGCGATATAAAATTTGATTAGTCAGGATCATAATATGAATACTAAACACCGGGTGGTGAAACAACTCCCACTTCCCACACACACAAATTCTAAAATGCACAAGCCACAAGTGGGCGACATGGCTAGTGTGACAAAATTATGAGTCACATTGGGAACATTTCATCAGACAAGACTAATCAGAATCAGAAAGAAACAAAAAAAATATAATGTTATACTTATGAATTATGTCAGTCAGTTCATGAATTCAGAATCCGGAAAGAATAAAATTTTACAAAAACCAAAATCATGTTGAAATGGTGGGTTCTACTCCTAAAAAAAGAATTAAAAGATTTATAAAGTTGCTGATACATCATAACGCCCAAATCAATGAAAAAGAAGAAAATTAATATAACAAAATTAGTGCTGTCATCTCCAACCAACTGGTAATACTTTCATCCACAAATTCCCATTTTAAGTGCACTACCAACAAGGATCCCAAACTCTACTTCACTTGTTGAACGGTCATAATGGCAGCTTTGTCAGCTAATCTTTGCTTTGGCTAACACGTCAAGTCTAGCGCCCAATCAAGCCCAGCCAGTGAAAGATGACTGCCAAAAGCAGCACAAGTATAGCCAAGATCATGCCAGGTTTCCCTAAGAGCCAGTTTTTCGTCTTCTTCGCGCCTTCCACTCCTCTTTGAATTCTATCGGCCCACTTCATCTACAATATTCGGGAAAAAGGATTTAGAATGTATAAAAGTTAATTATACACGAGACTAGAGCTACAATCAATGGTTAAAATATGAGGTTACCATGAACTTAAAACAAAGAGATAAATTAAACTATTCAGAAACCAGACAGTTACAAATCCAGAAAATAGTCAAGGTCAGAAAAAATTCTCAAGAACGGAAGCCCACTGTTCAAAGGGATTCTCGTGGTTACATATTCTGTTTATATCATAACAAGATGCCAGAATATGTGATAGCATTAAACATCAATATGGCTAGCAAAATGTTCAGAATTTTAGTTAAGATATTTCATTAAGAATCCAACTCATAAAAGCCAAATTATGACAAAACCCCGTGATCCAAAGAATTCTCATCTAAAGAGTTTAAGAATGTGCACCACTTCACTCATATGTGCTTCCTTCTTAGTGATAAGATCTTTCTCCTACGATTTCCCACAGCTCACTAACCATTTACTTTTACTTGGACCAACACAAGGAGAGACTTCGGCCTTTACATTCTAATCTGGAGAAAAGTAATTACATGTGCCAATCACATAAAATAGAAATGTGTCATAATAATGCAAAACTGCTCACTTAAAAAAGGCACACCTTCAGAAGAAACTTTCCTTTGAAGAAAAGAGAAAAGGGGGATAAAATCACACCAGCATGGTTTGAGTAATTACCATTTTTTCCAAGTCATCTGGTGACAATGATGACATTGCCTGTTGAGCTTTCTCTGCATCTTCCTGACTGAGCTTCAATCCAAATTGTTCACTCATATTAGCCATCATCTCTGGACTCATGCTTTTAATCATTGAAGAGAACATCTGTCAATTTCAGGAACCAAGTGTTAAGGAGTAAATCAACGAAGACCTAGATACATCAGCATAAAAACAGGTAGAGGCACGTACAATGCAGTAGTAGTTAAAGGCACAGCCCCTCTAAAAGCACCCACTTATAAATGGATAAATATAAAGGGCAGAGAAGCCTAACTAACCCCCACATTGGTATTTGTTAGAAAAGTAGATTTAAAAGTTCTATCAGACGGTTCACAACAAGTGATGAAACATTCTAGATAAAGAACAAATAAGATATGAAAATTTAAACAAGGGTATCATGAAATTTTCTATCACTGGAACTCATGGTGCCCTCAATGCATGTGCTTTTTTACATAATAATTTACTTATTCTCTTCAAATATGGATTGCTGAAAAGTCGAGGTGGAATGGTATCTTAAAAACAGTTCAAACAAGTTAAAACAGAAAAATAGGAAATAATGGTCCGAATATTGGGTTAGTGGAGAGACCAAGGTATTTTACGAATTTAACTCAGGAAATTTTGAGTTAGCAGCAGGAACATTAGAGAAAATATGAATGTTGGATCTTTATTAATGACTAATCTTAAGGTACGTGCGTCGCACAAGTGATGAAACATTCTAGATAAAGAATAAATAAGATATGAAAATTTAAACAAGGGTATCATGAAATTTTCTATCACTGGAACTCATGGTGCCCTCAATGCATGTGCTTTTTTACATAATAATTTACTTATTCTCTTCAAATATGGATTGCTGAAAAGTCGAGGTGGAATGGTATCTTAAAAACAGTTCAACCAAGTTAAAACAGAAAAATAGGAAATAATGGTCCGAATATTGGGTTAGTGGAGAGACCAAGGTATTTTACAAATTTAACTCAGGAAATTTTGAGTTAGCAGCAGGAACGTTAGAGAAAATATGAATGTTGGATCTTTATTAATGACTAATCTTAAGGTACGTGCGTCGCACAAGTGATGAAACATTCTAGATAAAGAATAAATAAGATGTGAAAATTTAAACAAGGGTATCATGAAATTTTCTATCACTAGAACTCATGGTGCCCTCAATGCATGTGCTTTTTTACATAATAATTTACTTATTCTCTTCAAATATGGATTGCTGAAAAGTCGAGGTGGAATGGTATCTTAAAAACAGTTCAACCAAGTTAAAACAGAAAAATAGGAAATAATGGTCCGAATATTGGGTTAGTGGAGAGACCAAGGTATTTTACAAATTTAACTCAGGAAATTTTGAGTTAGCAGCAGGAACATTAGAGAAAATATGAATGTTGGATCTTTATTAATGACTAATCTTAAGGTTCGTGCGTCGCACGTGTATATAATGTCAGTAAACTAAGATTTGTATACAAGAAAAAATTAATTATGCAAAACAGACAATAACATAAAAATAACAGTGATTTATGTGACAAAAATAAACGTGACTGCATAGACGTGGTAATTAGATATTTCCGAAGCTTGCAAAGACAAACAGATCAGTTAAGTTGCAAAACAGACAATAACATAAAAATAACAGTGATTTATGTGACAAAAATAAACGTGACTGCATAGACGTAGTAATTAGATATTTCCGAAGCTTGCAAAGACAAACAGATCAGTTAAGTTAGTTATATATTATTTTAGTTATCAGTATTTTATTTTATGAGATAATAATATGTTAGTATATTATTGAATCTAAACCAATTTCTCTTTTATAAACGATGTTGTCGGTCCTAAATTTTTTAAATTGTTTACGTAATACTGAAAGAAAAATGATGACTCTTTATCATTTAGATGCATATTAATTTACAATAATAATAACTTACTAAGTAAAATATTTAATCAAAGAAACTATAAAAAGTTTTTAAGCTTATCACGTGTTTAAATATAATTAATAATTTAAGGTTGTAAAAGGAACAAAAAGCTCAAAAGAGTAAATTTACAGAAAAAAAATATAAATGAAGAACATATAATTTCAATGAGCTATATAGTGAAACTACGTATAGATATATAACGCAAAGATTAGTAGCAAAAATTTGAGAAGAAAATATTCAAGGAAAATATAAGTGAATAGTTAATTTCAAACATTAGTTTGAATAGTAGAAACAGATTTTAGCTAGGAGCATAAAATGTAGTTCGACTTCATTAGGTCCTACACTAAAACTAATGCAGTGCAATTGATCGCAAGTGATAAGATCATAATAAAGAGAAAAAGAATGATATGCAGACACTATAAAAACGCACTTAAAAGACAAATCTGCACTCTAGACTAATTTGCTGTAACCATTGGTTTTGAGCCTACAAATATTATAAGAGAATAAATTATAGTTTATAATCTTAATGCAATAGATCATTACATTTTAATTGATTTCAAACTCCTTTATTAGGCAAAAATATATAATATCTTATATTATAATTTTATTTACCATAAATTTATGAATGTGTCATTCATGAAGAACAGATCAGGAGAGAATTCTTAAGTTGACGAAGAAGGGAACCTTCAGCTATCTTCATGAATAGTAATGATTGAACAATTTCGAATCTTGGCCTAAATTTATTTTCTTCCCACAATATCTCTTTGTATTAGTTGTATTTAAGCTTGAATTTGTTAAAAAGAAAGTTAAGCTTAAATGTTAAAATTTTACAAACAAAATCTCAAAAATTTAATGAAGAAAGACAAAAACCTCAAATTTGAAGGAATTTAAAAAATAATCATAAAAACAAGGAAGGGCTAGACAAATACTAAAAACAAGGTTTCGAAACCATATTGGATGCCTTTAATATTTATTCACAATATTGTTATGTCTCTTAACTAACCAAAAAGAAAAGAACTATGAAAAAAATATGTAAGAAATTATAGTCATGTTACACAATATAATTAATGAAGGATTTATAAAAAGTAGAATTTTAACAAATTTTAAGTCCTAAATATTAGGTTCCATGCATAAGCCTAAATTTGAGGTAAAAGTGCTCGAGAATTTTAACATAAAAAATAAAAAATTCCTAAACATAAGCCAAGGTGGAAGTACTCGAAAAGTTTACCAAAATAATTTATAAATAATTAATAAGTTTTGTACCTAAGATAATTATAAATATTTAGTAATATTTTTCTTACAAGTAATTAATTGGATATTTTTTTTAAGAGATTCCAAAACCTAAAAAGAGGTCAAAGCACTCAAAGGTTTTATAACTTATAACAAATAAAAGAAAACTCCTGAACTTAAAAGGAAATTGAAAGTATTCAAAACTTTTACCTAAATTACCTAATTTTTTAGAAGAATTAATTGTTCAAGGCATAACAAACAAAATGACTCCAAAAGAGTAAAAGTAGTAAACGACTTTTTTGGAACACGTCACAAGATATTGTGATTTTTCATTGTATTATTTTTCTTTTACTAATTTGTTATATTACAAAATTGAAATTAGGAAAATACATAAAATCTAACTGATATCAAATTCCTAAATGTTAGGAATCTATTAAATGAGTATTCATATTTCTAATATTAGAGAAATAATCAAGGACTATTTTGTGTAGTGTGAAATCATTTTTAAAGGGAAAAAAGATGAACAACATTTCGTTAAGGGCCTTCGTGCTTTTAATACAGTATAGATATAGGCAATACTAATACATACACCAAGAAAAAGAACAAAGCCCCTGATATGCAAATTTGCAGAAGAAAGGACTTAAGTATACACCTGTCTCATGGCTGGATCTTTCATTCGGTTTCTCATTTCTTCTTGCAGATCAGCATTTGAGCTTGATAAGCTTGATTGAAGACCACTATTTGTATCAGAAAATCCTTCAGCTGAAGTGCTTGCACTTGCACCGTCATCCACTTTGACACTTTCCCTAGTGTCTCGAGGTTTTGACTGCTGATTTGGCCTTGACCCACTAGAATCTATAGTTGTTGCAGCTGATACTGGACTTTTCTCTTTTAATGTAGATGCCATTGCAAACATTTTTTGCATTTCTTCTGGAGACATCTTGCCCATCATATCAGTTGCCATTTTCAGCATGTCGGGTGTTACATTTGGAGGAACCAAACCAGGCCCAAAGTTATCTGAGGAACCTTTATTAAGAAACGGATTTTCTCCTTGAAAGGAGGAAGCCAACTGGACCATTCTTTGAAGTTCTTCAGGTGACATCTTGCCGATAACATTAGACGCGGTCTTTACCATTTCAGGGGGTATGCCTTCGGCTTTTCCGCCACTGAAGGCAGCTAGGGTGTCTGGATCAGTGCGAGAAATAAAATTCTGGAAGGATCTACAACCATACAACAGAATTAAAAGGTGTATCATTATTGTCTGAGTTATGTTTAAACTACGAATGACTGCCAACATGGGCGAACACAATCTTATACAAGGAGAAGAAAAAAAGGGAAATGATTGCTATAAAGAAGAAGGGCAATGTGTAGAGCATAGGATTTCTCCTAAGCAAGAGAATTTGATCATAACAAAGTATGACCTTTCAGCAGCACCAAGCAAAGGGATTAAAGTACAATGGAATATTGGACACTGCATCTAGACGAGATTTAGCATATGATACATCTTACCACAGACCAATGACCTAGACATCTAATTATGTTTTGCAGTACGAAAATGAAATAAACAAGCTAATCTGATCGCTGACAACTATAGTAACTCTCTAGTCATCAACAGGTTTCCATAAACTCAACAACACTCAAGATGCAAGATAAATAGAACATTCAAAAGATTAAGGACTATGTGTGCATGAAAAAGGTTAAGAGAAAGATGCAATTTGAAGAACATACTACATAATCAATAGTCTAAACCACTTCAGAGTTTCAAAGTACAAGAGGGTGGGAAATTTGAGAGTACCAAATAGCATTTAGTTTTGTAAGGAAGCAGTTTTTGCAACATCATGGTCATTATGTCATTCTTCAACTAAATGACAAGAACACAAGCAAAAGAAGCTCCACACAGACAAAAGCCAATACAGGTTTAAAATATGATCGGATAAATATATAAGGAATTGAACTGACAGAAAAAATCTGATATTCAAGAAACAAACCTAATGGATTCTGGGTCATTTTTTAAAGCCTCCAAAGACTCTGAATTTGATAAGGGAGGCCCACCAAGGATTTCACTTTGACTCTTAGGAGGGCTGATCGCTTCTTGTGGTTGTGACGCAACACTTTCTGCAACCTTACTATCCGCGGTTTCAGAGGACACTGGTGGATCTTCTTCGGTCAATTCTTCAATAACCAATCCTCCTCTACCTGCCCGAGAAAGGAGGACTCAAGTTCAATTAACATGTGAATATTTTAAAAAAAAAATCTAAGGACAGCTAAAATATAGATATGTGGAAATAACATACGTCTTGAAGCACCACCTTCTTTCACCAATCTTTCTTGGACTCCCCTAAATAAGCAAATAAAAATCTTTAGCATCAGAAACATGATGCGCGCTAGAGTTTCAGTAAAGAGATCTAAAAGGAAAATGGAGGGATGCCCCATGGAACGTACGTTTACCAGTTATTATAGAAAGTGTAAACAAGAATACCTTAAGACATCAGCAATAGTTTCATCATCAGGTGAGACTTCGTGTGCTTTACTCAAGTCAGACACTGCATCCTGTTTAAGGTTCAAAATAGAAATGAGAAGACTTGACAAATATCTGACATTGTATAGGAAGGACTGGAACAAAGAATGAACAATGAGAAAAGTGATACAAGAGTTGATAAATACTCACTTCTAACTGTCCCAGCTCTTTATAAGCTTGACCCCTACGATAAAGGGCTTTGATATTCTTGTCGTCATATGCTAGAACCTGCACCAGCCATGTATTAAATAACCACCTAACACTGCAGCTGAGAATCATATTCAAGTGTGGTTCAATCTCAAAGCTGAACTAACATAAGACTTGAATGTCAAGTTTTCACTTGGCATAGGTTTTAAGATGAGGATAGAAGACGTTTAACATTAAACGTTAACGAGTATGACTTTCGGGCCTTTAAATTGTTCTTTTGATATTTCTGAGAATAATTTCTTTTAAGAAACAAAGCTATGGCGGGAAGTGTAAAATTGGCCTTTAAATTATGTAATATGTAATCACATTTTTCTTTTAAGGGAACACTATATCAGAATCGACCCAAAGAAAAGTGGAAATTCATTTCGGCATAGAAAAAACAATACTCAGCCCTTGGACATCTAAAACAGAAAATCCACACATTGATATTCAAAAATAAAACGAGGAACACAATTGGAGCTGGATGCACATGGTCCCCCATTATGTTATGCAAGAATACAATTTTAATTAGAATCATTGAGCCTCAAACTTGGGCAAACTTGAAGCACTATCTATTACCACCATACCTCACTACCTTCCTTTATGCAGTCGTCGTATTGTCCAGTTTTTAAGTAACACGACATCATGTTCAAGGAACAAGCCAATGAGAGACTCCTGCCTTTTGCAGCAGGAATACTTGACAGATTTTTCTTTGCCTGATAGCCAAAGGAAAAGAAATAATCAAAACAGAAACTTAAGTCTGTGCCGACACAAGCAAATCAAAAAGGCAAAGGTTAGACTTACAAGAGAATATTTCTGCAGGGCCTCCTTGAACCTTCCCTGGGTGTGAAGATCATTTCCCTGCCATTTATACATAGAGATCCTCCAAATAAGCTAGAATGGGAAATAAACCAAAGCTTCCTTCATGTACCTCATACTCATTGTTTAGCATTTAAATCAAAAGTCACAACAGCCAATTTTATTGCAGTATATCACAGAATATAACATTGCATCCAACACACGAATCAAACCAGCCGGAGGTAACAAGAGTAACTGCTTAGTAAAGATATACAGTAAATGCTATAAATCAGGTTAGATCTGCAGCTTGCAAGTCGCAAATTATTTATCTCATGCAGAGACCGCGAGAAATTTTTTGCAAGGTAGCAATCGAATTACATAACCATACGTGACAGGGAGTTGTATGCAAAGGTATTTTTAAGAAACATATAAGATAGTTCAAGCTTGTTTATACTATAGCTAAGTAAAGATGTAAAATTCAGCTCACATGCTCTAAAGAAAGTAACTCTCTCCTTACTGATAATGAACATGAACTCATTGAGTTATTGATTTGGTATATAGGTAAATGTTTACAGTAATTCCGTAGTCTATTAAGCCTTGTATTTTTTCTTTTTAAAGAAAAGAAGAACAAGAACTATCACTTCCTAACCAATAATGTGTTAGATAGTCTTAAGAAAATGTGTTAGATTGGAGATGTTCTCTATAAGCCCCAATTTACAGATCCATACCAGAACATTTCAAGATAGAACTAAGTGTGTACCAAAAGAATTATACACAGTTGAAACCGAATGATTGCAAAAATGGAATTAATGAGCATCTAATCTGTGTATCACAAAATAAATTACCTGCTTTTTCAGCAACTCAGCTCCACTAATTTCATATTTAACTTGTGCATCCATTTGGGCACGCATCGCTGCTATTTCTTCAGGTGATGCATTAGCCATTTTCTTACCAATCTCAGCCATATCCTCCGGACGGGTATGCTTCAACTGTTCTGCAGCAACCTTGAAGTCATCTGGTCTCATGTTTTTCATGCCTTCCGAAGCCATTCTAATTAACTCGGGATTAGACATCATCTGTAAATCAGGAGCGTGTCAGGACCGATAAGGAAAAAATTATCCGAATTCATTTCAAAGTGGAGATTGATCCAAATTCCAAAAGTTCAAAAGAAAAAAAAATGAAAGACTGACAAATGCTAAAGCAAGCATATAGGGGGTTTCACCCACTAAAGTCCAGTAGTCCAACTAATTTCATTACTAAAAGTTTGCACTTATTCCAGTCCTAATAACTCCAACTGATCCATTCATGCAAGACACAGTAATTTATGCTTCAACCCGTCAAAATTTTTAATTTTTCGAGTTGTAATACAAGATTTTCGGTAAGAGTAGTAATACAAGCTACCACCATCAAATCTTTTTTTTTGTTGTTGGTTATGATTCTGGTGACTGGCGAGCTTGCACGCAGCTCGACTATTCCACCGAATACCTGCTATCTCCCACCAACAAAGGTACCACGTAACTCTGGCCACTAAGGCTTAGGCGGACGGGAAGAAATCAGCTAGTGTTTTTTGCAAGGGGATTTGAACCTCATGGTTCTCCTCCCACCTCTGTGACCACACCCTCGGCTGCTACCGGCCATTAAATCAGAACTTGCAAACCAAAACAAATCATAAAATAATCCACAAAAACTATTTTTTATTCCTTTTTCGAGGGATCTAATCTGACTGACTATAATTCACCAGTAGCAAGCCACTCTTCACCTTATGCTTTTAATTAACCCATCAGCGAGGTGATGGATAAATCCTTAATGTTTTCCTCTTTCAATTTTCGTAACGCACCCAAAAAATTCATCAAAAGGGGCTAAAGTCATTCCAAGTCTAATTCCATCTGAATAACAGTAACTTATTCATGCAACAATATAAACTCAAATTCAAATATTCCCTTTCTACAAAAAGAATTACGAATTTAAGTTTGCGAATTTAACCAAAAGGGTATGGAAGTAAAGGAACCTGTTGCTGCATCCGAGCCAAATCAGCAGGAGACATGCGACTCATCTGCTCTTGAGCCATTCTCATCAATTCTGGATCCATCATGCCGTTGAACATTCTCCCTAACACAAAATACACCAATTGAAAAGTCTGATTGTTTTCTAAATTTCCCAATCAAATTGGACTGTTCGGTGGACAAAATCGTCAAATTGATCCGAGATTTGCCCGATTCACAAAATTATTTTAAATATAACAGACCGTTGCTGTTTCGATATATATGATCGTGAATGATAGTGATCCGTTCGTGGCACAGGAAGAAGAAGACAAGAGAATGAAGCAAATAGTCGTAATTAGTTGGACGCCTACCAGAAGAGAAGAGAGACGTATAAATTAAGGAATCCTCGAAATTTTATTTTTAGTAGATGGCTAAAGGGAAAGTGAAGGCCCTCAAACTTTTATTTGCGACGATCTACACCATTAACTAATTCTGAGGTATACCATGCCCCTCCAACGTTTATTTGTGACGTTCTACACTATTAACTAATTCTGAGGTATATATACCATGCCCCTCAAACTTTTATTTGTGACGATCTATACCATTAATTAATTCTGAGGTATACCATGCCCCTCCAACTTTTATTTGTGACGATCTACTCTATTAACTAATTCAAAGGTATACCATACCCCTCCATCTTTAAAAGTACTAGTTTCAAGGTACGCACGATGTGTATATTCTATCTCAGTGAATACTAATACTAATTTATTTCAAATTTATGTTTAAATGATAAATAAAAGTATAAGTTTCTAAAGATGACTATATGTATTAATTGTGTATAATAACTCAATAAATAAAGAAAGTCTCATAAAAATCCTCAATTAATTCAACTTACTATTTATTTTAATTTAATATTATTATAACTTTAAATTCACAATTTATCATACTTCCTCTTCAATTTCAGCAAGAACATATTCTTAAAAACCTAAATAGTGCTGAAAAATAGAACTTAAAATATATATAATCAGGTAACTAATAATTTATAACTTTCATATGATAGCAAAATCAAATTAATAGCAATGATATATATATATATAAAAGATACTAAAGCAAGCTTGTGAGAAAATTCATAATCGAAAGAAGACTCATTCATGACATATTTACTCTAGAGATGACTTAGAATTAGAATCAGAAAATGGCAGCCCGGTGTATAATGCATCTCGCGTAATTTACAACTTGTTTAGATGGTTGTTACATATTATTTTATAATATATCGTGTTGTATTGTATTGTGGTGTGTCGTTTGATGAATACGATATTTGGATGGATTGTGTCATTTTTCCGTCGTTTCATGGTATCACGTACTAGTATTATGATGTATAAACTTGTAATATTATAAAGAAAAATTATGATACTGTATATAAAAAAGATAGGGTAAATGATAAAATAAAATTATTTAATAATAATGAAGGGTGAAATTTAGAGAAAAAGAAAATGCAACGATGCAACCACATCAAATCAATTGTTACATAAAGTGGTATATTTCGTCATTACGTAACGACGAATTTAACAATATGATACAATAAATTTAACTACCAATCAAAACAAATATTATATTTAAATAACAATACAATAGGTAACAACCATCCAAACAAATTGTTAAGTGCACTATCTATATAAAGTAAAACTTTAATATTTTAAAGTTCTAAATATTAGGACTTCAGTCCAAATAAGAAAAAAAATAATGAACAAAAGTTTTATTAATTTTAAACTTCTAAAAATTATAAAAATATTTGAATGATTTAATTAATGAAGTATTTTTTAATAATTATATTAATTTGGAGGTACTTTAGATTTTCTTTATAAAGATCAAGTTTGGAATGAAAAAAGCCGTAAGTTTTAATTAAGTCTGTCTTTTGTTGTAGGTGAACATTAATTCATTAATAGTAGTTTTTTATTAAATATTCTAGATTAAATAAAATAATACTAGAATGTCTTATTAATGAAAGGAATAGAAAAACCAACATGGTAAAAGTGTGTTTGGGATTTTTTCTTTCTTAACATGGTTCTTTACACATATGTTTTATTGATAAAAGGAATGGAAAAACAAACGTGGTAAAAGTACATTTGTGATTTTTTCTTTCTTTTAATGATTCTTTAAGGTAAAATTTTAGTAGTTGATTTTTAAGTCCAAAAAATTAGGATTACCTACTTTAAATAAGGAGGTATTTGATATACACAATATAATTAATTTTGAAGCCCTATATTTTAGAAAAATAACTTAAATTACTATTTTATTCAATAGATAATATATTTTTAAAGGATAAAAAAACGAACGACGCTTCATTAAGAATTTTCGTGCTTCTAATATAATATAAATATACCCTTCCTCAGGGCAACTATTTTTTTTTAAAATAATCTTTTATGACAGTGAGAGAATATTGGGGAAGGAAAAAAGAAAGAGATTCCTCTAATACCATTAACTTTGGTGTTTAGGATTTGTTTGGTAATTGTTTTAATCTCTTTTCTTCTTCTTTTTTTCTCTTTGTTTTTTTTTATGAAACATGCTAGTTGTTTGACAACTCTATTGCCAACAGATATATTAAAGTAAATAATTGAGAGCATTTACGAGTATAGATTATATAAATTAAAAGGTAGGAACTTAATGCACTCAATTGTCAACATATTTTTTAAGAACAATTTAACCCTTATTTGAATGAATCTCACTTATTTTCTTTAAATTTCTAGGGGATCTATCGGTATCTCTTGATGGCGTCCAAAAAATGTGATTTAACTATCTTTGATGGAGTAAAAAGCAATTTCACTTAGTGAAGTACTAACAAAAAATTGAAGCATGAATCGTAATGGGAAAATTGTCCAGTGACATCATTTCTTTCATAGATATATTTGTCAACTTGAATCAATTGCATATGGTACTTAATTTTCTAAGAGTGAACACGAGAAAACGCCATTGTACGAGGATAGGACAAATGACAAATTTCCTGTAACATTGTAACGATCTGATTGATCGTTTTGTTTTCTAGAATCTCATTTTTCTAAATAAGACATCTCGTACTTGCTTTTAATGATTTATGACTTGCAGGGATAGTTGGTTCGGGAATAGGAAGAGTTTGGGTTGAAATCGAAATACTTGGTTCCTTAAGGTTGGTTTAAAAGACCAAGTTTGACTTCGGTTAATATTTTGAGTAAACGACCTTGAAATAGTAATTTGACTGTTCTAATAGGTTCGTATGATGATTTCAGACTTGGGCATATGCTAGAATTGGATTTTAGATGACCTGGGAGCGTTTTAACGCCTAATAGTGAAAGTTGGTTCTTGAAAGT
Source organism: Nicotiana noctiflora (assembly GCA_032618575.1). NCBI lineage: Eukaryota > Viridiplantae > Streptophyta > Magnoliopsida > Solanales > Solanaceae > Nicotiana > Nicotiana noctiflora. The sequence continues at coordinate 10,618 of JASVEL010009015.1, read as the reverse complement.
TTTTTTAGAAGTTCTTTAAATTTGGTTTAGAGGGTTTTTGGTGATATCGGGGTCCAAACAAAATTTTGGGACCGAAAATAGATCCATAATGTCATTTAAGACATGAATGCAATATTTGGTATCATTATGAGTAGTTATTTGGAAGTTGTTATAATTAGTTAGGGACTAAATGTGATACAATGTAAAGTTAATTAGGGCCTAAGTATACGTGTATAAAGTTAGAGTATTGAATAGTTGCATAGTTGTTTTTAGTTGTATATAGGCGGTTATCACTGTATTATTTCAGTTGAGATTTTCAGAAAATAGACTTCTCCTTCTTCTTCTTCTCTCAATCGAGATTTCATGGTTGTTTTTAACATGGTATCAGAGCCATGAAAATTGATGCATGAATGCTTCGCCGTGAAGGTCTAGTTCTCGACATTGAATTGATCTCAACCAATTTTAATTTTTCATTTCCCAGTGAAGCTTTGAGCTCGAGATTTCTGCATCAATGGCGGAAAAAATAGATCATACTCATCCTCTTTTTCTTCAGTCTTCTGATACACCTAGACTGGTTTTAATACCAATTCAGCTTACAGGATCGGAGAATTATGGAATTTGGAGTAGATCGATGAAGCTCGCGCTTAAGGCCAAAAGAAAGCTAGGGTTCATAACAGGAAAATATACTAAGGAGATGTACAAGGATGCTCTGCTTGAGGAATGAGAGACTTGTAATGCGATAGTACATTCCTAGATAATGAATTCAGTTTCAAAGGATTTGATAAGTGGAATCATATATGCATCAGATGCACATGAAGTTTGGGAGGATTTGAAAGAACGTTTTGATAAGGTAAAGAGAGTTCGAATTTTTCAATTACATAGATCAATCTCTAGACTATCGCAGGGATCAGATTCTGTGTCAGTGTATTTTACTAAATTGAAGGAGTTACGAGCTGATTATGATGTAATAATACCATTTCCGGATTGTGGTTGCCCTAGATCTAAAGAACATATGGTTCATTTATATCAACAAAGAGTAATGCAGTTTCTAGATGGTTTAAATGATACTTATGAGCAAGCTCGTAGACAGCTTTTGATGAAAACTACAGAGCCGACACTTAATCAAGCATATGCTTTGATTATTCAAGATGAGAGTCAACAATCAATGGAAAATGTTTATGTGAATGAAAAAATAGATCCATTAGCTATGCAGGTTGGCAGAGGACAGGGATACAGAGGAAAGAAGTAATTTCTACAATGTGATCATTGTCGTATGAAAGGTCATAATAGAGAAAATTGTTTCAAAATTATTGGCTATCCAGAAGATTTTAAGGGAAGGAAATCTTATCAGCATAGAGGAACATTGACTGCAGCCAATTATGTTGAAGGAATGTCAAGTCATTCTACACCAAGTCATTCTACACAACCAGCAATAAAGCCAAAAGGAGACTATTTTTTTACAGAGGCTCAATATCAACTGATACTTGGATTACTCAACAACAAGGAGTCATCAAATGAGATTACAATGGCTAATAGTGCAGGTAATAGTATTGCATTATCTTGTAATGTAGAGGGTCTAAACAAGTTGGAAGATAGATGGATAGTATTGTCATCTAATGTAGAAAATATGGAAAACTTGAAAGATGTTTGGATTGTGGATTCAGGAGCTACACATCACATATCATCTAATGTAAATTTGATGAGTAATGTGAGTAAAGTGACTGATAAAAGAAGAGAAAAGGTTACACTTCCTAATGGTGGTTATGCAAAAATAGAACACATTGGAAGTTCTTTTTTATCAGACTTTGACAAGCTGGAAAATGTTCTTCATGTGCTAGATTTTAAGTTCAATTTGATGCCAGTATCCAAATTGACTAGAGATCTGAGTTGTGCAGCCATATTTTTACCTAAACTATGTGTGTTTCAGGATCTTTACAATTGCAGGGTGAAGGCGATTGGTAAGGAAAATGAAGGTTTATATGTGTTGAAAGGCAAAGGAGTCAGACAACTAGCAGCTAGTGTAAACAGAAATGGAGCAGCAGAAGACACATGAGAATTATGGCACATGAGACTAGGGCATGCCAGCATTCCAGTAATGAAAAATGTTTCTTTCTTAAAAAGTAAAGTAGATGATGAGACACATAATAAATGTACTGTTTGTCCTTTGGCAAAGCAATGTAAAGTGAGCTTTCCAGACAGTATTAAAAGAAGCATTAGGTGTTTTGAACTTGTTCATATGGATATTTGGGGACCATATTAAAAGGCAGCTCATGACAGGAAGCATTATTTTCTTACAGTGGTTGATGACTTTTCAAGAGCTACTTGGATTTTTCTGATGCAATCTAAGAGTGAAACATTCAGTTTTCTAAAACAGTTCCTATGTATGGTTAAAACACAGTTTGATACTTGTGTTAAAACTATAAGAAATAACAATGGAACAGAATTTTTTAATAAATAGTGGAATGATCTTTTAGGATCACAGGGGATTATACATCAAAGCAGCTGTGTATATACTCCTCAACAAAATGGTGTTGTTGAGAGGAAGCATAGACATATATTAAACACCGCTAGAGCTTTGAGATTCCAGAGTAATTTCCCAAGTTATTTTTGGGGGGAGTGTGTACAAACAGCAGTATACATTATTAACAAATTACCATCTAAGATTCTAGATGGAAAGAGTTCTTTTGCAATGTTATATGGTAGAGAACCTTATATAGCTCATTTGAGAGTATTTGGTTGCTTGTGTTATGCAACTCATTTGATGACAGAAGACAAATTTGATGCTAGAGCCAGGAAGGCTGTACGTATGGGATATTCTACTACTCAGAAAGGATATAGACTGTAAGATTTAATTACTAAGCGTTTCTTTGTTAGTAGGGATGTTTCATTCAGGAAAACTAAATTTCCATTTAGAAGACTGCAGGACAGGAGACAAGTTTTCTACAGCTTGACTCTTCTACATCTGAAGCTGTTGAACAAGATATCATACAGGGAGAATCAAGAGTTGCTATTCCTGATGAATCAGATCTTGTTCATCATGAAGAAGTTGATGAAGTAGCTGATGCTGATACAGAAATGAATATGCATGATGCAGAAGTTCATCATGATATCATTCAGCTGGATAATGTTGATGTTGTAGATGCTGAAACTCCAAGAGTTGAATTGACTTCTGATAGACAACATGTACATGGGAGACAGTCTCAGAGAGTTAAACATCCACCTATATGGCAGAAGGACTATGTGGTGCAGTTTCAGAAATCTTCACAGTGCAGTTATCCACTTTCTAATTTCCTCTCATATGAGAAAATGTCTTCTAAGTACCAGAATTATGTTTCTGTTTTTTCAGTATTGAAAGAACCTAATACTTTTAAGGAGGATGTTCAAGATGATAGGTGGGTCATTGCTATGCAACAGGAAGTACAAGCTTTAGAAGACAACAAGACATGGGAGATAGAAGATTTACCTCCTGGGAAAACTTCCATTGGATCAAAATGGGTATACAAGATAAAGTACAAAGCTGATGGAGAAATAGAAAGATTCAAGGCTCGTTTGGTGGCAAAAGGATACAATCAGCAGGAAGGGTTAGATTATCATGAGACCTTTTCACCAGTAGCAAAAATGGTGACAGTGAGGTATGTGATAGCTTTGGCAGCTTCAAAATATTGGATTCTATATCAAATGGATGTGTTTAATGCATTTCTTCAAGGAGATTTATTTGAAGAGGTATATATGGATCTGCCACAGGGTTTCCAAAGACAGGGGGAGCAGAAAGTATGTAAACTGTTAAAGTCATTGTATGGTCTTAAACAAGCATCAAGGCAATGGAATCTTAAGCTAACAAAAGCACTGGTAAATGCAGGATTTGTTCAAAGTGTTTTTTATCATTTTATGTTTACAAAGAAGTCTAGTTTAGACATTGTAATCATACTTGTGTATGTGGATGATCTACTGTTAACTGGGAGCAGTAAGGAAATGATTGATGAAGCTAAGGCATCTTTACATCAGTAGTTCAAACTTAAAGACTTGGGTGAATTAAAATATTTTCTAGGGATTGAAGTTTTAAGATCTAAGCATGGGATCTTACTTAATCAAAGAAAATATTCTTTGGAGTTGATTTCTGAGCTAGGTTTGAGTGGAGCTAAACCTGTTGTGACACCTATGGAGGTTAATCATAAACTCACAACAGTTGAGTATGATAAAATTGTTGGAGTAAGGGAATAGGATCCTTTAACAGATGCAACAGGATATCAAAGACTGATAGGGAAACTTTTGTATCTCACTGTTACTATGCCATATATCAGTTATGCAGTGCAAAGTCTGAGTCAATTTATGCAAATGCCTAAGATGTCTCATATGGAAGCTGCAACCAGAGTAGTGAGATATCTCAAATCTACACCAGGTATGGGAATTCTATTCAAGAAGGGTGAATCATATGTTTTAACTGCCTTATGTGATTCAGATTTGGCAGCCTGTCCAATGACCAGAAGATCAGTCAGTGGCTATGCAGTTAAATTTGGTGAATCTATGATATCTTGGAAATCAAGAAACATCATACTATATCGAGGAGCAGTGCAGAGGCAGAATATCGAAGTATGGCAACAACAGTTTCAGAGTTAGTGTGGATACTTGGCTTATTTTCAGAATTAGGAGTATCTATCATGAAACCAGTTACACTATTCTGTGATAGTAAAGCAGCAATGCAAATAGCTGCTAATCCTATCTTTCATGAAAGGACAAAACATATTGAAATTGATTGCCATTTCATTCGAGAACACATTAGAAGAGGGCTGATCACTATACAGTATGTATCTACAAAGGAGAAACAAGCAGATCTTCTTACAAAAGGACTGCCATCAGGACAACATCATTTTTTTGCTTGGCAAGCTAGGTGTCTTAAACATTCTCCATCCACCAGCTTGAGGGGGGAGTATTGGAAGTTGTAGTTATAATTAGTTAGGGACTAAATGTGATACAATGTAAAGTTAATTAGGGCCTAAGTGTACGTGTATAAAGTTAGAGTATTGAATAGTTGCATAGTTGTTTTTAGTTGTATATAGGCGGTTATCACTGTATTATTTCAGTTGAGATTTTCAGAGAATAGACTTCTCCTTCTTCTTCTTCTCTCAATCAAGATTTCATGGTTGTTTTTATCAGTGGTATAAGTAGTTTCGGCACATTGGAAGTAGATTGAAGAACTTGAAGTTCATAAGTTTGATTCAATTGGTTTTAGAGCGTAATTCATAGTTATAATATTTTTTCAGGCATTCCAAAGGTTCAAGCGAGTCTGTTTTATGATTTTAAACTTATCGGTATGTTCGAGTAGGGCCCCCGGGGCCCCAAGCATCAATCAGACGAGGCTCGGACTAAGTTGAAAATTTGAGCAAGAGATGAAGCTTCAGCTGTTGTCATAACCGCACCTGCGGTTGGTCAGTTGCAGGTATGAACTCACAAGTGCGGTTGGAGTATTGCAAATGCGGCCCAAAGAGAGGAGCCTAGGTTCCGTAGATATGATTTCTTTTTCGCAGAAGCGCGTACATCTGTCCGCAGGTGCGGTCCCTGCTGACCCATCCCAACTTCGCAAAAGCGGACCCTTGTCCACAGAAACGAGACCACACCATGCACCGCATGTGCGAAAACCGTTGGGTGGTGAGTTCATTTAATACGGGACTCAAGCCATTTTTACTCATTAATTCTCCCTCTTTGGGCGATTCTTGGAGCATTTTGAGAGGGATTTCCACCTAGATTTTGGGGGTAAGTAATTCCTACCTATTGTGAGTTTAATACATAAATTTTGGGTAGATTCCAACATGAAAATTGGTAGAAATTATGGGTTAGATAGAAAACCTAGGGTTTGACAAAAATGATATTTTTACCACGGAATTGACCAAGAAACTTATTGATAGTCATATAATTATGTTTCTTAGGTTATGGATAAACTTTCTTCAAAAAAATTTCTGAATCACGACACGTGGGTCCGGGGGTGATTTTTTGGAATCTTGCCTTTGTAGTTGGATAATCACTTTAATAGTTAGAATATGAACTTTTGAACCTATAATGATTGGTTTTTAGGATATTTGAATAGTTTTGGATTGTTCGGCTCGATTTGACAGTTTGAGCGCATTCTTGAGTTTGGAAGTAGGCCTTGAAGCAAGGTAAGTCTCTTTTTTAACCTTGTAAGAGGGAATTTCCCCCCATATGTGAACTTAATTAATATGTGATTAATTGTGGGGCCTACGTACGCAAGAAGTGGCGAGAGTCCGTATATAGCTACTATTTTTGTTATGTCCGGGTAGCTTTAGATTTACACCATACTTTGTGGACACCATTATTTGATTATATGTGCTAACTGTAACGAAAGGAATTTAGTTGAAGATTTCTAAGGATTTAAAGTCTTCAAGTTGAATTGTCTTTATTTTTAAAATGAATCAAGAAAGAGTTATGATTTAAATGATATAACTTTGCTTGATCGCGTCGCACGTATGATTGGCGAGCCGGATTATAGTTTGATCACGTCACATGTATGATTCGCGAGCGGGGAGAATAGATGCATCTATGGTTAGCGTCGTTCGATCCCCGGCAGTGCACAATTTACTTTTATGTTGTATCATGCCGAACGTCCTTCGTGGTATTTGTGTGTAATAATAGAATTTGAACTATTTATAGTCTATATGATTTGTTGCTTGAAAGGTCACTTGTTTAAATAAAGAAAGTGCCTTGACTTCTTAAATATGATAGAAGGATTTTTCAGTTATTATCCTTGTTTGAGCTTGTTGTTATCTACACACATTGTGATTCAAGAATCTGAACTTCATATTATTATATTGTTGGCCCTAGTAGGTATCAGAGTCGATCCCTCATTACTACTTATTCGAGGTTAGACGATATAATTACCGTGTACATATTTTTATGTAATCACGCTACACTTCTGAACTTGATTGTACATGATTTGAGGCTGGTACATCTGGCCATCAGTCCGGCACGTAGACTTGACTCCTCAGCTTGAGATTTCTCGGTGAGCTACCCTTTTGAGCCGCTCTGCAATAACTGGAGTCTCTCTTATGTCTTTATTTTCCTGTCTATTTCTTTACAGATAGTAGGATAGTATAGTTTTGTATATTCTACTAGATTGCTCACATAGTTGTGACACCAGATTTTGGCACACACATTAGTAGACTTATGATTTTGGTTTACTTACATAATTACGATTCGTTGTTATTTCTTCCAGTTATTTATGCTCAAATTTTAAACTCCTAATTTTTTATCAAATAAGGAGAAGTAATCACTTGCTAATTATTCAAATGGGAATTCACTAGTTTGTTAGTGTTGGCTTGCCTAACAATGGTGTTGGACGCCATCACAGCTTAATATTGGATTTGGGTTATGACAACATGGTATTAGAGTACTAGGTTCGCACAGGTCTCACAAGTTATGGGCAAGATTGGTAGAATCTTGCGGATCTGTACTTATCTTCGAGAGGCTATAGGGTGTTAAGGAAACTACTCTTTAAGCATCTCATATTTTAGCACGACAGAGGCCACCCAGGCATGCCCAGTCAACCTGCCCAGGTTATCATGGGGAATTATCGATCCATGGTTCTCACAGTTCTCAGCAGGTTCATTCATCACTTAGTGCCCTCCCAGCCCAGAGTTTGTTCCATACTCTATCAGTTCAGAGCTCTTCTATGCTAGGTCCCACTGCTAGTTATCCCGGTGCTAGGGGTTGTTTTCAGTCCCCATCTCCAATTCCAAGGAGTTGTTATGAGTGTGGAGAGTTGGTGCACATGTGGAGGCAGTGTCCTTGTCATCTTGGGGATATATCTCAGTAGATGAGTCAACCATCGACTCTAGTACTAGTTACTTCACCACCCACCCACCCAGCTATGGGTGGAGGACAGTCATTTAGGGATCGCCCCAGAGGGGAGGTCAATTAAGTGGTGGTTAGGACCATTTCTATGCATTCCCAGCTAGGCCACATGCTATTGCTTCAGATACTGTAATTACAGGTATTGTTTCAATCTGCCACATAGACGCCTCTGTATTATTTGATCCCGATTCCACTTTTTAATAGGTGTCATCATATTTTGCTCGTTATTTGGATATGCCCCATGAGTCTTTGGTTTTATCTGTTAGTGTATCTATTTCGATGGGCGATACTATTGTCGTGGACCATATGTGCCGGTCATGTGTGGTGACCATTGGGGGTCTGATGACCCGAGAGGATCTTTTGTTACTCTGTAGTGGATTTGGATGTGATTTTGGGCATGGATTGGTTATCCCCATGCCATGCTATTCTGGACAATCACACCAAGACAATGACGTTAGCTATACCGAGTGTGCCATAAATTGAGTGGTGAGGATTGACCGATTTTGTTCCCAGTAGAGTGATTTCATTTCTAAAGGCCCAACTAATAGTTGGGAAAGGTTGTATTTCATACTTATAATTTGTGAGGGATGTCAGTGTAGAGACTCCTAACATTGGTTTTGTTCCAATTGTAAGGGATTTTCCAAATGTGTTTCTTGCAGACCTACCAGGCATGCCACCGAATAAGGATATTGATTTTGGTATTGACCTGGTGCCGGGCACTCAGCCCATTTATATTCCACAGTATCGTATGGCACTAGTAGAGCTGTAAGAGTTGAAGGAGCAACTTTAAGAACTACTTGATAAGAGGTTTATTCGGTCTGGTGTTTCACCGCGGGGTGCTCATTTCCTATTTGTGAAGAAGAAGGATGACACTATGAGGATGTGGATGAATTACAGGCAGTTGAACAAGGTTACAATTAAGAACAAGTATCCCCTGCCTTGCATTGATAATTTGTTTGACCAACTTCAGGGAATGAGGGTGTTCCAAGATTGATCTCCATTTAGGGTATCACCAGCTGATGATCAGGGACTTGGATATTCTTAAGACAAATTTCAAGGCGCAATACGGTCATTATGAGTTCCTTGTGATGTCTTTTGGTCTGACCAATGCCCCAGTAGCGTTCATGCATCTTATGAACATCATGTCCCGGCCATATCTCGACTGGTTTGTCATAGTTTTCATTGATGATTTCTGATGTATTCACATAGTCAGGAAGAGCACGCGTAGCATTTAAGAGTAATATTGTAGCAGTTGAGGCAGGAGAAACTTTATGCAAAGTTTGCCAAGTCTGAGTTCTGGCTCAATTCAGTTGCTTTCTTGGGGCACGTGGTGTCCAGTAAGGGTATTTACGTTGATCCGAAGAAGATAGTGACGGTTCAGTATTGTCCCAAATCGTCCTCATTCACGGAGATTTGTAGTTTTATTGGTTTGGCGGGTTATTACCGCCAGTTCGTTCATGTATTTTTATCTATTGCATCACCCTTGACCAAGTTGACTCAGAAGGGTGCTCAATTCTAGTGGTCGGGTGAGTGTAAGGCGATCTTTTAGAAGCTCAAGACTACCTTAACCATAACTCCAGTGTTAGTGTTGCCATCAGCTTCAGGTTCATATACAGTGTATTGTGATGCTTCGAGAGTAAGTATTGGGTGTGTGTTGATGTATGAGGGTAGAGTTATTGCTTATGCATCCCATCAGTTGAAACCCCACGAGAAGAACTACCCTGTTCATGATTTAGAGTTGGTTCCATTGTTGACGCATTGAAGATTTGGAGGCATTACTTGTATGGTGTGTCTTGTGAAGTGTTTACTGATCATCGTAGCCTCCAACACTTGTTCAAATAGAAGGATCTCAATTTGAGGCAGTGGATATGGTTGGAGATTCTAAAGGACTACGATATTACTATTTTGTACCATCCGGGGAAGGCCAATGTAGTGGCTGATGCTTTGAGCCCGAAGGCGGTGAGTATGGGCAGTCATGCATTTATTCTTGTTGGGGAGAGACCTCTTATAGTTGATGTTCAGGCCTTGGCCAATCTGTTCATGAGGTTGGATATTTCAGAGCCTAGTGGGGTATTTGCTTGTGTGATTTCTCAGTCTTCCTTATTTGATCACATCAAAGAGTGCGAGTATGATGATCCTCAATTTCTTGTACTTAAGGATAGAGTTCAGCACTGCGATGCAAGAGATGTGACCATTAATGATGATGGGGTGTTGAGGATGCATGACCGTATTTGTGTGCCTAATGTGGATAGGCTTCGGGAGTTGATTCTAGAGGATGCCCTTAACTCGCGCTATTCCATTCATCCGGGTGCCGCGAAGAAGTATTAGGATCTGAGACAACCTTATTGATAGAGGATGGTAAAGAAAGATATTGTAGTATTCGTAGCTCACTGTCACAATTGTCAGCAGGTGAAATATGAGCATCAGAGACTAGGTGTCTTGCTTCAGTAGATGGATATTATAGAATGGAAGTGGGAGTGGATAACCATGGACTTTGTAGTTGGGCTCCCACGGACTTTGAAGAAGTTCGATGCTATTTGGGTGATTGTGGATCTGTTGATCAAGTCTGCACACTTCATTCCTATTTTTACTACCTATTCTTTAGAGCGGCTGGCAGAGATCTATATCTGAGAGATTTTTCACTCGCATGGTGTCCCACTTTCCATCATTTCAGAAAGAGGCACTCATTTTACTTTGCAGTTTTGGAGGGCCGTGCAGAGAGAGTTGGGTACTCAAGTCGAGTTGAGCACAACTTTTCACCCTCAGATGGACGGGA
>JASVEL010009014.1:0-38376 GCA_032618575.1 Nicotiana noctiflora | reverse complement strand
CCGAGTGCACTATTCAGATATTGGAGAACATGTTGCGCGCTGATTGACTACGGTGGTTCATGGGATCAGTTTCTACCACTCGTGGAGTTTTCTTATAATAATAACTACCATTCTAGTATTTAGATGGCTCCATATGAGGCTCTATATGGGAGGCGGTGCAGATCTCCAGTGGGATGGTTCAAGCCGGTTGAGGCCAGACTTTTAGGTACGTACTTAGTACAAGATGCTTTGGACAAGGTGAAGGCGATTCAGGAGAGGCTTTGTACAGCGCAGTCGAGACAAAAGAGTTGTGCAGAGAGGAAGGTTCACGATGTGTCCTATATGGTTGGGGAGAAGGTTCTACTAAAGGTTTCACCAATGAAGGGTGTTATGGTATTTGGAAAGAAGAGTAAATTGACTCCTCGGTTGATGTGTTTCAAAGGATTGAGGAAGTTGCTTATGAGCTTGTTTGCCACCCAGCTTGTCAAGTGTGCATCTGGTATTTCATGTTTCTATGCTCCGAAAGTATATTAGAGATCCGTATCATGTTCTAGATTTCAGCACAGTTCAATTAGAAGGTGATTTGACCTATGATGTGGAGCCAACAGCTATTTTGGAGCCTTAGGTTCGGAAGTTGAGATCAAAGGATATAACTTTAGTGAAAGTGCAGTGGATCAGCCTGTGGAGGAGGCTACCTGGGAGAATGAGCAGAAGATGAGGAGCAGATATCCTCACCTATATGAGGCTTCAAGTAGTTTCTTTACTCGTTCGAGGACAAACATTTGTTTAAGAGGGGGAAGGGGAGATGTAATGGTTCGATCGATAGTTTTATGAGTTATCGCTCTGTTTCCACCATTTATGATGCTTTATGATTTGTTCATTTGTGCTATACAGTATCTCATTAGTCGGTCTGAATTCAGAATGGTTTTGGGAAGGTTTGAGACACTTAGTCTATTAAGTTGGCCTTTTAGTTGAAAAAGTCAACTAGAAGTTGACTTGTGGGTAAACGATCTCGGAATATGGTTTTTATGTTCAGATAGCTTCGAAAGGTGATTTGGATCTTAGGAGAGTGATTGGAATGTAATTTGGAGGTCTGTAGTAGATTTAGGCTTGAATTGGTAAAAATAAATTTTTTGTATTTTTCGGCCGATAGTGAAAATTTTGATATCGGGATCAGAATAGAATTTCAGGAGTTGCAGAAGGAATTGATATCATGCCTTCTTTTGTTCCTTTAGATTAGAACACACTGTATATTTAAGTATCTATTATTTCTAATGATTGTTATATTTTATTCGAACTGGTTTCTTAAATAAATCTCCTTAACCTGTCTAAGGTTATATTTTTTATAAAAAGGAATCTCTGTCATTTTTAATTTAATGGATCCTATATTAAAGGCGATAGGTTATCCAATATCGTATTTTTATTTGAAAAATGTTATTTTCTTCACTCAAATAATTTCTAAAAATAACTTCATCTTTTCTCGTTGGTCTTTCTATTTGGTCTAGAAATTGTAAATGTACACTTATGATATATAAATGGAAATTCTTGAACATCTTTATTAGCGTTTGTCACAGATATTATATACTGAGTAGCATGTGGATCTGTGACCTTTAAAGTAAAAGGCAAATATATGCGCACAAGGTGCCATGTGTGTTAAAGGTTTAGAAGTTGTGATTGTGATATGAGATTTCGAGGATGGGGATGGTCTGAAATGTGTATTAGGAATGATGCGATTGGTTAAGTTAACAATGTTTTTCTTATTTGAGCATATTTTTACTTGTCTGTATCCTAACTATGTTGGTGTTAATTTACTTGGTTACTTTTCGATACCATTCGTGTTTTCCCCTTATCGTATTTACTATTTGTAATTTGATTTCTTCATGTTATTGCATCACCTTATTATTTTATCTTGTTATTTATTATCATATCTTTCTCAGCTTATTAGGCTAGTATGTGTCTTTATCTTCCTCGTCACTACTCCACCGAGATTATTCTTGATACTTATCGGGCATCGTTGTGGTGTGCTCATACTACACTTTGTACATTCTTGTATCGATCCAGGTATTTTATTGTTAGTGGCTGTGCGGATCATTGCTGTGGAGACTCAAGGTAAACACGATGCTGCGTTCGCAAGCCTCGGGGTCACCAACTATTGTACTTATTTCCATTTTTTCTTATATTATGGAACGGTGATGTATTCATTTTGTATAATAACTCTTAGAAAGACTTATGATTTGTACTACCGATTTTGAGAATTATAAATTATTCAAAGATATTCCAATTCGAAGTTAGTGAATATTGTCGTTATATTTTTTTAGAGTTAGGCTTACCTAGTTTTAGAGACTAGGTGCCATCATGACCCCTTCAGAGAGATTTTGGGTCGTGATACCAGCCATGTTCTCAAACAACAATACGAAATCTACTACTGGTCGTCTTGCCACCGCCACGAACCACGCTTCGCAATGATGCCAGTCGTCACGAGGGCATTTTTGGTCAGTCCAAAATCACACCCGCGTGGCTCTAAAGTTGCACATTTGACTCCTCATTTCCCAACACTTAGCTAAATTTTCAGGAAATTTGGTCTTAAACAATTTTTGGCATCAAATTGAAATTAAAGAACACAATCTAATACGGAAAAATTCCAAGCTTTGCATTAATTCAAAAATCTACAAACAGAACCCTCACTTTGGTATGAACACAAGTCATTCACAGCCCACTTCGTCTGGCCAAGATCACAAGTCGATCTTTCATACTAAGACCTGCCCAATGCCCAGCCTTAGTCCCTTTTTGAAACACCTTGAAAGACTCACATTCCTCTCTTGTTTCCCTTACTAAATTTCAGATGAAATTTCCACTCTGAAACTGACTAAGTCCAAAAGCACCTATTCATAGCACATATGCAACCTTTAGGACTTGACAACACATGGACTTATCTATAACTTTTGCTACTTGTCGTGCTAATACTAAGTTTGTTCCTATCTCGTAGTTGACATTCCCAACTACATAAGCCATGTTCTATACGAAATGTTTGCGGATACAAGTATAAATCAGACATGAGGGTAAGTGGTTATAAAAAGGTAACCTCCAACTACTTTGACATGTGCACTGCATGTGCCATTTGACTTGATCAGCTGCTGCACGACCAAGGCTGGCATTGCACCCAGCCTTCTGACATTGCACCGCACCAATGCCTTGTCAGTAACTAGCCGCCTATGATTTTGCCGCATATGCCCGATGCCACTGCCGTCTGCACATGCCTTGGCCGAGTTTCTGCCTTGTCCATGTCAACTCTTGTTTCACCCGTGCCATTGCTTGAATTTTCCTTCACATAGCCTTGCCTTAGCTATTAAAAGTATTTTCCATCATCCCGGATTGCTGTGCTTTAGCTTAACCCGCACTTGTCTCTGCTACAACTTGAAGTGCCCGTGCCACTAACTTTGGCACGCATGTCGTGCCATGCCGCCCCAACTTTGCTCGCACTGCCTTTTCAAGACTTTTCCAAGGATGTCTTGCCTACCCCAATACCTTGGCGAATACTTGCCCGCAGCATCACACACATCATTGTCTTGTCCATTGTTCGCATGATCGTTTTGCCAGCATGATCGTTTTGCCCGCAAATAGGCCAATGGAAAGTACATCACGCCCAATCCTTACCACAACCGCACGACGTCCAATGTCAAACAGTCGGGACCCTAATCTTTACAAGAAAAATATCAATGTCCAAATACCTAATGTTCTGTACTCCAAAGGTATTTTAAAAAATATTAAATTGAGGAAGAGAACAAGAATTTGGACAAGACTTACTATATTTAAAAGCCTAATGTGGTATGTTATATATATATATATATATATATATATATATATATATATATATATATATATATATGATGGCTAAAATATCAAGATATGTAACTTTAGACAGACGCGTCTGCCCATCTCCCACCCCAACCCCGCAAAAACAAAAGTGAAGCGCTATTTCTACTTTTTATTAAGAGCCTCCTTGGAATCCACAAGACAACTTTAATTTATCTTGCTCACACGATTATCATAGTTCTCCCATTCCTTGATAATTATTACAAGTTAAGTACGTAAGACGATAACAAGTTTTCCAAATCAAGTGTGATACGTACATAAATGGGAAATAATTTAATTTATATACATAGTACTGAAAAGAATTTTTATTGTATCAGTATGCACAGAATTAGCTTAAATATAATTATTTTTCTAGGTTACCAATAACAACAACAACAACAACAACTACCCAGTATGTTCCCACAAAGTGGAGTCTGGGGAGGGTAATACGTACACAGGCCTTACCCCTACCCGAAAGGGTAGAGAGGCTGTTTCCGGCCGACCCTCGGCTCAGAAAAAGAGAGAGAAAATCAACAAACAAAACAAAACAATAGTTATAGTTACCAATCTCATTTATAATTGTTATAGTTATCTCTTACCTAATGGTGTGATATAATTTTCACAATGTCAATATATATATTTAGATTAAAATCAACCTAGAAAATAAAATAATAGGAGTAACTTATTCTACCCATTAAGTTTCACTAAATTGTTTATATTATATGATATTATTTTTTTATCCTTAGATATCTTCACCCACGCTTGGCGTTTACTTTTGACTTTTAAGAACCCTAACAAAGAAAAAGGCAACAAAATTGACACATACTATTCATTACTGAAACCCAGCACGAAGCTTCCGTACGCGCAAATCCCACGGAAAGCCGACTTCAACCGCCATTAACTAACCTCTTCCCCATTACTACTTCTTTATTGTTTCCTTCCCATCGCTTTCCTAGCCCTTAAACTATTTAATTATATTTGCTAGTTGCTATATATAACCTAATTCTCCCTCTTCTTTCATCCAATACCAATTGTTATTCTCATGCAACAACCATCTTTCTTACAAAACATTCCATAGTTTTCTTGGTTATACACTCAATTGTCATATTCTGCTTCTCATATTACAATTTAGCGAGTTTTCATTTTTTTACGATACAAATTAGGTTGGTTTTTGCATATAGCATGTGCATGGAAACTATTTCTAGTTCTACAGAAAACAAGTCTGCTTTTGCAAGATTAAGGAATATATTTTCGCCCAAAAAGCCGATCATAATCAAGGAGGATGAAGTTATTGATCAGACGACAATTACTAGTACTACTCTTTCTTTGAGTATAATCAATACTAGGAATGAAAATAGTGATCATTTAGAGAGGGTATTTACGTACTTTGACGAGGATGGAGATGGGGAAGTGTCGCCAGCGGAGCTACAGCGGTGCGTGAGGGCGGTAGGAGGGGAGCTGACGGAGGAGGAGGCGGAGATGGCGGTGAGGCTATCGGATTCAGACGGAGATGGGATGTTAGGGTTAGAGGATTTTAGTAAATTAATGGAAGGAGGTGACGTGGAGGAAAAGAATAAGGAGAGTGAGTTAAGAGGAGCTTTTGAGATGTATGAAATGGAAGGAACAGGTCAAATTACTCCAAAGAGTTTGAAGAGGATGTTGAGTAGACTTGGTGAGTCTACTTCTGTTGATAATTGCAAATCTATTATTCAAAGATTTGATCATGATGGTGATGGAGTTCTTAACTTTGATGAGTTCAAAACTATGATGAACATGGAGTTAAAAAAGATCTAGTTTAAAGTACAAATTAAATATTCTCATGCCTTGTGTATATACATAATTCTTTGCCGTTTGAGCTCAAAATAATTCTGGTTGATGGATTCTATTGTTATCAAGATTGTTATTCATTACTTGATTGTTATTGCAAATTTATTGTTTGTATGTATTTGACACCATCCTACATATATATATGGAAGTAAAGCAATATAATTTGCAGTTGAGTATGAAAAAAGTGAGTCAGTACTTTTCCAGCTCCAAAATACTACTCCCTCTGGTCCAAAATAATTGATTTTTTGGCCTTTTTTTTGTGGTCCAAAATAAGTGATTTTTTCGGATTTCAAGAATGACTTAATGATGTTTTTCCTACATTGTCCTTGGAGTAAATAGTGTTGGAATATGTGTTAGGAGTGTTTATGTGAGATACTAAGGTTAAAATGGTCAATTCTATTGCTAATTAATGCTAAAAATGTGACTTTCTTAATATGTATAAAAACATCCAAAAAAATCACTTGGACCGGAGCAAGTAGTGTGGAATAGGCCATAGAGGTTTGCTTGAGATTTGAGGGATGATGTCATATCAGAAGGATTTGGTTTCCCACCTTATATCATCATGTTATGAACTTATAAATTTTAAGAGTAGATCAATAAGACTGCTAAAACTTTTTAGGTCGAATCCATCTCATTCAAATGTTGGATTCCCTTGGAAGCGGCCAAGTGAGAAATTTTTTCATGGTATTCAAATTTGAAAAAAAGTAAAACAATTTTCTGACAGAAGGTATTCAATATATGTTATATACATTTAAGTTAATGTTTTACTTATATATATTGAAGGGCCGGCTTGTCTCAGCGGTGAGCTTGCTTGCCGTGGTGTGTCAGGTCGCGGGTTCGAATCAGCCTCTCTGCAAAGCAGGGGAAGGCTGCCTAGAGTATTCCCTTCCCCAGACACCCACGAAGTGGGTATTGAACTGAGTCGGCCCTTTTTATATATATAATGTAATTTTTCGTAATATTCGATGAATGGTGGTCAACTAACGTACACCCTTAGCAAAAGATGGCTTTGTCCCTGGTCACCGGATCGAACAAATATTTAGGGACAATTTTTTTCATTAGATACCTTTTTTATTTGCTAAATAATTGAAGTATTTTTATCTGTAAAAGATTTCATTACATAGTAATCTGGTATGTAATTTCTCAATTTTCAAAAAGTAACAAATAATATTGAATTTTAAACTGAAAATTAGATAAATTGATTTGTAGTATTTACTTCTTTTGGAATGAAGTGATTTCTTTAGTTCCACGCTACTGAAATACGACCGTGGTTATTGGTTTGCGCAAAACTTGTGAGGATATAATAAGGAGAACTTAGCCACTTTTGATATTAAGACAAGTCCACTTTCATATATTTGGCATTTTTCAGAATCATTGACTTTGTAAGGCATTCTGACTTTTGCTAGATACTATTGAAGTTCAAGTTCACTGCACAATGAATGCACGCGCGAATAAGAAAGTCCATGGAAATGGATGGTAACGCGCTGAAATTCGGTTCTGCTATTGCCACAGTAGGCCGGCGTTCTGCTGGTCAAGCTGCAATAGCAATCAAGTGTATTACTACGGGCTAGCTAGTTTTTGGACTAGTAACTGAAAAATAGTCGGTGTTCGTAAAGTTATTAAAAAATAGCTACTATTTTACTGTTGTAGACAATTAAAATTTTGTCAAATTTAAATTCATAAAAATTATAGATTTTACCACAAATTAAATATATATTGGTCCAATTAAGCAACATGGACTTGTATAATTGGGTTTGTTATTTAAATCCAATTAAATTGATTTAAATAAATGTCCATTAATATATTATTGGGCTAGCCCATCAATTAGTCTTATATCAAATGGACCGGCCCATAAGCCTCAAGCCCAATGATCCACTACTCCACCCCACACCTATATAAAGGGGTCAAAGGAGAAGGGTAAGACAAGCAAGTAAGAAGAAGGAAAGGCTAAAGAAGTTCTGAAGGATAGCATCAAGGTCTCCATCCATATCTGCAATCATCGTCTGTGGTCAAATTCCAAAGGCGAACTCAAGTCATAGGCGGGCGGCTTCAAATCTTTCGTTCGTGATAACTGCAACATCAAATCCTGGTTCGTGACGAGCTTCAAATTGTTCGTGACGTACTACAAATCTGAAATCCGTCAAGTTCAAGATCAAGCTTTCAAGCTCTTGAACTATCATCCGTAACGAGAAGAATCGGAGGACTACATCTCTTTTGATTTAGAGATATTTTAGAGATTGTAACCCCATCACTTGAATTTAAATATAATATTTGTCGCTATTTTTCTTGTCTTGATTATTATTTTTCAGGAGCGAAATTTAGTTGTTACAAATTTGGCACGCCCAGTGGGACAAGCTCTACCTCTCATTTCTTCTCAACTCTCGACATTCAAGATCACTAAGATGGCTTCGAAGAAGATCAACTCAAAAGTTGCTGACTCCAAGTTTTCTTCTGACGTGGAAAGTATCCTGAACGTTACTATGGGGAGTCTGGGGCCAATCACCCGGAAAAAAGCGAGCGTCTTGGGACAACAAGCACTCCGGGTGTCGTCTGCACCAATGCACACATTGAGATCTTCATCATTCAAAGACGAAAGGTCCTCCGCTAGCAAGTCAGAGAGAGGAGATAATATTGCAGAAGTTGTGGAGAAAGCTCTTGCTCAACTTACTTTATACAACACCAAGAGTCAGCTTACCCAACTTGATGATGAAGTCTTAAGTGTTGTTTCTACGCCAATCTCGCCACATGACATGTTCCAAACTGAGTTCAATCCATGTGAAGGTCCCGGTTATTCTTCATCGTATGCGATAGTCATGGAGGCAATGATGACTAAGACTTCGACAATGGAGGAGCAACTTGCAAACCTAACAAAGGCGATTGATGGCTTAACAAAGTATGCTCAAGATCAAGATGTCCGTATCGCAAAATTAACAGGCATAGTTGAAAGCATGATGGATGGAGAATCAAGTCATGCACCTGGAAAGCTTCATGAAGTCCACGAGAAGGCGGATCCTCCTCCAGCAAAACAAGTGACATCCGCCAAAGAACTTCATGTCTCATCCGAAGGATCAATTCCCATAGAACAATTGAAGGAATTCATTATGGGAGCTATCAAGGATAAGTATGAGGTTGCTTCAAAGTCCTCTCTCACATACGCAAAGCCGTATACTGCGAGAATCGATAGCTTGAAGATGCTTGCCGGCTATCAACCTCCTAAATTTCAGCAGTTCGACGGCAAAGGAAATCTAAAGCAACATGTCGCGCACTTTGTTGAAACATGCAACAATGCAGGGACTTATGGAGATTACCTTGTCAAGCAGTTCGTCCGCTTACTAAAGGGGAATGCTTTTGATTGGTACATCGACCTCGAGGCAGGATCCATCGATAGTTGGGACCAATTGGAGCAAGAGTTTCTCAATCGCTTTTACAGCACGAGGCGTACTGTGAGTATGGTGGAACTTACGAATACTCGTCAACGAAAAGATGAACCAGTTATTGACTTTATCAATCGATGGAGGAATGCAAGCCTTAACTGCAAAGATAGGCTAAGCGAAGCTTCCGGCATAGAGATGTGCATCCAAGGAATGCATTGGGGACTTCGTTACATCTTGCAAGGAATTAAGCCTAGGACATTTGAAGAACTTGCCACCCGTGCTCATGATATGGAGCCGAGCATGGCTTCTGCGGGAAATGAAGGGCTGCCCATCTACGAACCTCGCAAGGGAAGGGATAAGCAAGAAGTCAAGAAATGGAGCAAGTTCGTGTCCAAGAATGAAAGCAAAAAATCTATGAACGTCAATGCCTCTCCTTTGAAGTTTACTACCAAGGTGAGCAAGAAACAGAGTATGAAAACTACTTCCTCTCAAGACAATGCACATCGGAAGTTGACTCTCAAAGAGATGCAAGAAAAGGAGTACCCATTTCTGGACTCTGATGTGCCTGCAATATTTGAAGAACTCCTCGAGTTAAAGCTTATTGAGCTGCCAGAAATGAAGCGGCCAGATGAAGCTGGAAAAAGTAATGACCCGAATTACTGCAAATACCATCGGCTTGTAGGTCACCCCCTCGAGAAGTGCTTTGTTTTCAATGACAAAGTTATGGATTTGGCTCATCAAAAGAAGATCGAGCTCGAAGACGAAAAGGAAAGCACAAACCATGTGTCCATTACCTTTGGCTCATTCGATCCGATCGAGATATTCACCCGTGAAGGGAATAAAGATAAAGAATTGCTGGAGAATGACAAAGTTCAAGTTGATCAACCTGATGAAGAAGGATGGACCGTGGTGACTCGACGAAGACGCCGCAAATCGAGTCTGTGAAAAGGATCAACGAAGCAACTTGCAAGGAATGAGATAGTGGTAAGACTAAAGAAGCCACAAATGGTTAAGAACCCAAAGAAGGTGGAGATAGAGGCACACTATCACCAAAAGCCACGTCACCCGGTGACTTTGGGAGAATTTTTTCCGAGTTGGTTTCGCATGAGGATTTATGACGATGATGACAAAGCCTTGTGCTGCAATGCTGATAAGGAAGAAGAGGAAAAGAACGAAGTCAAGTCAACACTCTCTCCATCACAATCTAATAGTCTTGTTGAGTCCTCATTTCAAGAAGTAGATGTTTGAAATGCAAAAATCACCTTCACTGAAGACGATCTCCTACTTGGTGAGACACCACACAATCGCCCTTTGTTTATGGTCGGTTATGTGCTGGAGCTGAGAATAAACAGAATCTTGATAGATGACGGATCTACAGTTAACATTCTTCCCATTCGCATAATGAAGGAACTTGGCATCTCAACTGAAGACCTTTCTAAAAGCCGACTGATGATTCAAGGATTCAATCAAGGTGGACAAAGGGCCATAGGAGCTATCAAGCTAGATATCGCCATGGGAGATATGCAATCAACCGCATGGATGCATGTGATTGATGCAAAGACTTCATACAATTTTTTGCTTGGCAGGCCGTGGATACACGAGAACAAAGTTGTCCCGTCAACTTACTACCAATGTTTGAAATATAATAAAGATGGAGTCGAGAAGAAGATAGTTGCTGACGACAAGCCATTCGCTGAAGCCGAGGCATACTTCGCCGATGCAAAGTTCTACTTAAAGAACCACATCATGAATGGAGTAAAAGTTGATGACTCCACGAAGGCCAAAGGCAAGAAAGTAGATCCTTTATCTCGTTACATCCCAAAAGTGAAGAAAGATGAAGGAGGATCATCAAGCCTCCAAAAGGATGCACTAAGAGAATTAACCCTTCCTATCAAGCAGATTGATACCATAAAGTTATCTTCAAAGCTACGGGAAAAGTTTGTGGCCCCTAGCATGCCTCAAAATAAGGCACTCCCTATGAAACGCACAAATGAAGGTTTTGATCCGAATGCTTATAGGTTATTCGCAAAGGCTGGATATGACCCCAATGAACCATCTAAGCTAGAGAACCTCCCACCTGAAGCTAATAGGAAAGCAAACACGATGAAGGACAAGGAGCATGTGGTGAAACAATCACGTGAGGGTCTAGGTTACAAACAACCCCCACCAGTTCGCATCTCCATTAGAAGAGCAAATATTAACTATATCACGACGGAAGATGAACCCACTGATCCTAATAAAAGGCCTTCTGTCTTTGATCGACTTGGAGAACCAACTACGAGAACTTCTGTATTTGAGAGGTTGGGGCCATGGAAAAGGAAGAAGAACAAGTCCCAAAGAAATTATGAAGAGATAAGAAGACCTTTGCCATCTAAAGTCCAAAGTATCTCCAAGGAGTGTCGAAGCTTGATCCGTTCCAGAATGAGGCGACAATCAGAACTTTTGATTTCATGCGGGGAGGTACTCAAGGTGAAGACTCGCACGGTGGTCCATACTAGAGAGCGTGATGAAGATGAAGAAAGTGTAGGATCTTCATACCACATTACTGCGAATGAGGAGCAATACACTTCATCCCTAAGGAAAGTTGACGAATATTTGGGAGATGCCTCCCGGTGTGGCCATATATCTTTTAATGATGGTGATCCTCAAGAAGACGAAGATGTTGAGGACGCTCCTACGGAACTAGAAGAAGGAATTAAAATGACTGTTGATACATTGAAAGAAGTCAACCTTGGAACTGCAGAAGACTCCATGCCCACCTATGTAAGTGCCCTATTAACCACAGATGAAGAAAACACTTATGTGGAGCTACTCAAAGAATATAGAGATGTCTTCGCTTGGAACTACAAAGAGATGCCTGGTTTAGATCCTAAAGTAGCAATTCATCATCTCGCAGTCAAGAAAGGAGCTCGTCCTGTTAAACAAGCCCAAAGACGCTTCAGGCCATAATTGATCCCATCAATTGAAGCAGAGGTCAATAAACTCATCGAAGCTGGTTTCATTTGGGAGGTTAAATATCCTTCATGGATTTCAAGCATTGTTCATGTGAAGAAGAAGAATGGCCAAATTCGAGTTTGTGTCGATTTTAGAGACCTCAATAATGCATGCCCTAAAGACGAATTTCCGCTCCCCATTCCAGAGCTTATGATTGATGCCACCACAGGATACGAGGCGATGTCTTTCATGGATGGATCATCTGGCTACAATCAAATACGTATGGCACCAAAAGATGAAGAGTTTACTGCATTTCGAACTCCTAAAGGCATTTATTGCTACAAAGTAATGCATTTTGGCTTGAAGAATGCTGGCGCCACATATCAAAGGGCAATGCAGAATATCTTTGACGACATCCTCCACAAGAATGTGGAATGCTATGTAGATGATTTAGTGGTGAAATCAAGAAAGAGAGGAGACCACTTGAAAGACCTAAGAATGGTGTTCGAACGACTTCGGAGATATCAACTTAGAATGAACCCGTTGAAATGCGCCTTTGGAGTTACTTCTGGAAAATTCCTTGGCTTCATTGTTCGACATCGAGGGATTGAGATAGATCAAGCCAAAGTTGATGCAATTTTGAAGATGCTAGAGCCCAGAAACATACATGAACTGAAAAGTCTACAAGGAAAATTGGCGTACCTTAGAAGATTCATCTCAAATCTAGCAGGGAAGTGCCAACCTTTTAGCCGTCTCATGAAGAAGGGTGTACCGTTTGAATGGGACCAAGCTTGTAGCAATGCATTCCAAAGCATCAAATCCTACTTGATGAAACCTCCAGTTCTGGCAGCCCCTATACCAGGAAAGCCATTGATTTTATATATTGCAGCCCAAGAAAGGTCAGTGGGAGCCCTTTTAGCCCAAGAAATGGTGAAAATAAAGAAAATTCCCTCTACTACTTGAGTAGAATGATGACCCCAAATGAGATAAAGTATTCTCCAATCGAAAAGTTGTGTCTGGCGTTGGTTTTCGCAATTTAAAAGCTAAAGCACTATTTTCAAGCTCATGTCATCCGTCTCGTCTCAAGGGCGAACCCGATCAAGTTTGTTATGTCAAAACCCGTCCTCAATGATCGATTAGCAAGGTGGTATCTCCAGTTTCAACAATTTGAGATTGTGTATATCCCACAAAAGGCTGTGAAAGGACAAGCTTTGGCAGATTTCTTGGCAGATCATCCAATTCCTGATGATTGGGAGTTGACTGATGAACTACCTGATGAAGATGCGATGGTCATCGAAGTGCAACCACCATGGAAAATGTATTTTGATGGTGCCGCACATCGTGAGGGAGCGGGTGCAGGTGTTGTGTTTGTCACTTCTTAAGGGGACGTCTTGCCATATTCCTTCACCTTAACACAACATTGCACTAACAACGTTGCGGAATATCAAGCACTCATACTTGGGCTTGAGATGGCCGTTGAGATGAGACAACTCCGATTACATATTTTTGGAGACTCTGAGTTAGTGATCAATCAATTGCTAGGTAGCTACAAAGTCAAAAAGCCAGAATTGCGTCCTTATCATGATTATGCACAGAAATTGATTGCATGGCTTGACAACGTAACTCTTCAGCATGTGCCAAGGAAGGAAAATAAGAAAGCCGACGCCTTAGCTGCTCTAGCTTCGACATTGACACTGCCCTACCAGACACAAATCACTGTCTGCCAAAAATGGATAGTGCCACCAGATGAGAATGAGGATGAAGAAAGCAAGCTCGATCGTTTGTTAGCCGTCGCTGAAGCTGTGAAGGTTGACTGGCGACAAACCATGATCGATTACTTATGTTATGGGATACTTCCAGAAGATCCAAGAAGAAAGACAGAAATTCGTCGGCGTGCCCCTCGCTTCATTTACTACAAAGACACTTTGTAGCGAGGATCATTCGAGGGAGTTCTCTTGCGTTGTTTAGGGGAAGATGAAGCAACACAAGCTATGCAAGAGTCACACTCTGGAGTTTGTGGATCACATCAATCCGGGCCAAAGCTCCACTTCCACATTAAGAGGATGGGTTACTACTGGCCAAAAATTGTGAACGATTGCTTAGATTATGCTAGAAGATGCAAGGCTTGCCAGTTTCACGCAAATTTCATACACCAACCCCCTGAAGTATTACATCCTACTGTTGCATCTTGGCCATTTGATGCTTGGGGATTAGATATTGTTGGACCACTTCCAAAATCTTCTGGAGGACATCTATACATCTTGGCCGCAACTGATTATTTCTCAAAATAGGCCGAGCCCGTCGCTCTCAAGGAAGTGAAGAAGGAGAATGTTGCAAACTTTATTCGGGTGAACATCATATATCGTTTCGGCATTCCTAGTTATATAATAACAGATAATGGCAAACCGTTCGATAACAATTTGATGACCAAGATCTGTGAACTTTTTGGCTTCAAGCAACGTAATTCGTCAATGTATTATGCTGCTGCAAATAGATTAGCCGAAGCATTTAACAAGACGCTTTGCAACTTGTTAAAAAAGGTCGTCTCCAAGTCTAAAATAGATTGGCATGACAGAATGGAAGAAGCTTTGTGGGCATATCGTACGACTCATCGCACGCCGACACAGGCAACTCCTTATTCTCTTGTTTATGGAGTCGAAGCAGTTCTTCCTCTTGAGCGTCAAATACCGTCCTTGCGACTCGCTGTCCAAGAAGGTCTTACCGAAGAAGAAAATGCTCGTCTACGCCTTGAAGAACTTGAGTCCCTTGATGAAAAAAGGCTAGAAGCTCAACAAAGTCTTGAATGTTATCAAGCTCGTCTTTCTCGTGCTTTCAATAAAAAGGTTCGCTTGAGGTCCTTCCAAGTTGGCGATCAAGTTCTTGTAGTAAGAAGACCTATTATCACCTCTCGCAAATCTGGGGGCAAATTCACTTCAAAGTGGGATGGCCCATATGTCGTGCAAGAAGCCTATTCAAGCGGAACTTACAAGTTAGTTGATGCAGATGGCATGAGGATTGGCCCCATCAACGGGAAATTTTTAAAGAGGTACTATCCTTAAAAAAAAAATGATGCTCCTTAACGCACGAGCCTAAACTGCAAGTCATGATGCTCCTTAACGCACGAGCCTAAACTGCAAGTCATGATGCTCCTCAACGCACGAGCCTAAACTGCAAGTCATGATGCTCCTCAACGCACGAGCCTAAACTGCAAGTCATGATGCTCCTCAACGCACGAGCCTAAACTGCAAGTCATGGTGCTCCTTGATGCACGAGCTTAAACTGCATGCTACAATGCTCCTCAACGCACGAGCCTAAACTGCAAGTCATGATGCTCCTCAACGCACGAGCCTAAACTGCAAGTCATGATGCTCCTCAACGCACGATCCTAAACTGCAAGTCATGATGCTCCTCAACGCACGAGCCTAAACTGCAAGTCATGGTGCTCCTTGATGCACGAGCTTAAACTGCATGCTGCAATGCTCCTGGCCCGCACGAGCCTAAACCGCGAACGGCAACTAAAAAAAAAAAAACTCACCCATTTTGAACTACGTTATAACTTGATCCTCCTCACCGAGGTACGTAGGCAGCTTAGACTTTCATTCTAAGTTCAGTCGCATGAGTTTCAAAAAAAATAAAAGTTTGCCGCCATCGGATCATTATGTCAATTCTTCCAAGGGTAGAGGCATATATCTATGAGAAAAAGAGACGATTTGCTTTGAAGTATAAAAGATTTTTTTTATTGCTTCAATAGTACAAAAGTTGATACATAAAAAAAAATGTAGAGACAAAGGGAATTAGACGTTTTCCTATACAAAAGCCTAAGTCATGAAAATTATCGTAAACTAGGCTTTGTGGCCGACTCGTCTTGAATGCTTCTTTCAAGTCCATATGACGTCTCCACATTCTAATACACTATCCTCAATGCCTCGTATATAAGAAGTCATCTCTCTTAAAAAAAAACCTTCAATCACCACGGGAGCCGCCATTGATAAATTTCAAGACCGTCACCAAATCAAGAGCAAAAAGTTGGTGAAAGGGTGCCTCCGCATCTTGTGTGACATTTTGGACTGATATCTGCACTCATCGAACTTGTTCGCAAGTCTGCAAAAGAAATAAACAAAGAGATAAGATTCATGATGATAGCTGAACCCATTACAAGCTGTAAAATCAACTTCAAAAATATTTGCTAGGTTAACCAAGAATGAGTGGAGCTTCATCTTCAATGAGACTATAGTTCTTGACGTCCAAATTTCGTAGGTTCAAACTATTGGTGATGTCGACGCTCCTAGTTCAAGATACAGTTTTTCCGGCCAAAAGCACGCAAACCTGAAAGTTCCCTGCGGTCAGTTTGATTTTCAGCATTTTTTTGTTTCTAGGCCGAGAAGAGTTCCTAGATGCAATTTTTATATGTTATAGCTCTAGGAGTTTTCTTTCCAACGAGACAAACGGATTGTTATTTCGATACTCCTAGCTCAAGATACAATTATTCTCGCTGAAGGTATGCAAACCTGAAAGTTCACTGTATTTAAGTCGAAGTCTTGAATTTACTATTGATAGACCGAAAAGAGTTTGACATGAAATTTATAAGTCCTTCAGGTCTCTGAGTTTTCTTTCTAAAGGTTCGAACGGATTGTAATTCCGACACTTGTAGCTCAAGATATGATTCTTTTTTTGCCGGAACTACACGAATCTGAAAGTAACCGCAGCTAGGTGGACTTTGAAAATTTCCTGTTTCTAGCTCGGAAATATTTCTGTCACGAAACTCATATGTATTGCAGATCTATGATTGTACTTTCGAAAGGCGAAAGAGGATCACAATTTGGAGTCTCCTAGCTCGAGATATGAATCTTTCCACCATAGCGCGCAAAGCTGAAAAGCAATTCCGCTGACAGATGGGTCAAGTTCAGAAAGTTGCTGCAGACAATCGGCTTTGAATTCTTCTATGATACTTTGAAGACTTCATTAGCTATGAGTCTTATTTCCAATGGCACAGACGGCTCGTGATTTGGATGCTCCTTGCTTGAGATATGCGCGTTCCAATAATAGCATGCAGTACTGTGAAGGCAAAATGACAGACTTGTGCATCGCCTTCAAAAGTTCATTCCGACTTGTCCTTATGGAATTTGGCCCCAAATTTTGGATATGTCGTTGTGGTGCAAGTTTTGATTCTGCAGGACCAAGCGGATTGCAGTTTGGACATTCCCAGGTGCAGATACGATTTTTTCAATGCGAGCATGAAATGCTATGAAGTCAAAACAACAGAAACACGCCAAATACTTGCTCGCCGATGTTCGAAAAGCCTACTCCAGTGGCCTTCCTCGCCAGCTCGCACCAATGAGATATGGTACATGTCGCACTCGCTTGCCAAAGATGAAATATGGTCGCTCGAGCTCCAAGCCTCTTTCTCACCAAGATGCATCATGTTGCTGAAGGGATGTGCCAAGTTATTGTACTCTCTCGAAAACCTACAAAAATAATAAAAGATTTTGGAGCCCTCGGTGCCAACAAGATGATGTTTTTGCAGATACGGTGCAAGTAGCACGACGAAAAGCTCGATTAATGAATATCGGTGCCATAGCACGACGTTTCTGCTTATACTGATACGCTTCGATTCGATATGATGGACATCAAGGATTTTCCAAATCGGCATGCAAAAGGGAAGTTAAAATTTGGGAGCCTCGCTAATCTCTGGCCACATACAAGCAATAAAGACAATGACATGAAGCTTTCACTTAGCAACAAGAATCGGTGTCAATGACACGACGCTTCAATGCGGATGGTCAGTATTTTGACGTGCACTTCTCCGTCAAATCTCGAGGGATTGTACCCTTCATGAACCTACAAAAAGAAGAGGGGAGCACCTCCGAGCCTGCAACAAAATAAAAGGGAGAAAAGGAAGTATGTTGCCCGAACAATCCTCGCGATTTCGGCGCTTGATCGATCAAAGATTGGTTGCATATGGATCAAAAGGGCTGGATCTTCAACCTTTATAGATTTGTCTATCACGGAGTCTTCTTACCAACGATATAAACAACTCGTAGTTCGGATGCTCCTATCTTGAGATATATATTTTTTTAGCAAGAGCATGCAAAACTGGAATATCGAACAGTGACAGAACTTAAACTAGGATTACGAAGCTCACCTGGGATGCTACAATGTGAATCTAGATCCAAAATTTTGATATGTTGTAGTACTCCGAGTCTAGTTTCTGTAGCTGCAAACCACTCGTGATTTGGGCATTCCTACACCAAGATATGATTTTTTTAGTCAGGACGCACAAAACTGGAATATCGAGCAGTGACAGAACTTAAACCAAGATTACGAAGCTCACCTGGGATGCTACGACACGAATCTAGATCCAAATTTTTGATATGTTGTAGTACTCCGAGTCTAGTTTCCGTAGCCACAAACCACTCGTGATTTCGATACTCCTACACTAAGATATGAGTTTTTTCGTTAAGACGCACAAAGATTCTTGGCAGCAACTGCACAAAAAAAACGTTAGGAGAATCGAGCGACGGGATTGCGTTGCCAACTATTGACGAGTACCTTCAGAACCACTATTGCTTTCATCAAAGAGGGGAGAATTGCTGCTATGGCAACAATCACAGGAGAAAGCAGTGAATTTATAGAAAGGAAATTGATAGAATTTAAGGAAATTATTGGCGCTCAAGTCACAATATGTGTAAACAAGGAAAATATCACGTCCAAATTGGAGTTGGTCAAACTTGAAAGATGGAAACAGAAAATTAAAGGAAAGTTTTTTTGGATCCATATATGTTCGTACAAGAAAGGAAAAAGAAGGTCTTGCAATTAACCAAGAAAGTGCCATGTTTGGAGATCTCTCCTTAATGCATGACATCAAAAGAGGAAAGTGATTCAAGTGCTTGGTGTATGCTTCCTATACGTCTATTACTTTCAAGATTTGCATGATTTTGTACTTGGAAATGTTGACTTAATAAGTCCATAAGACTTTGGAAAATAAGAAATCATTCCATGGACAAGTAGACACGCATGTAAGTTGCGCTCCCGAAAATGGAAAATTGCGATCAGACTCCAAATCAGAAAAGGATAGTAAATAGTATAACGTGTGGAACTGTTCTTCTCACATATACTTCAAGTCTTGTCTTATATTTTCGCAAGCTTACATCCCGCCAAGCTTTGAAGTAGGGGAAATTTGTAGACAATTAAAATTTTGTCAAATTTAAATCCATAAAATTTTTGGATTTTACCACAAATTAAATATATATTGGTCCAATTAAGCAACATGGACTGGTATAATTGGGTTTGTTATTTAAATCCAATTAAATTGATTTAAATAAATGTCCATTAATATATTATTGGGCTAGCCCATCAATTAGTCTTCTATCAAATGGACCGGCCCATAAGCCTCAAGCCCAATGATCCACTAGGGTTTTCTTAAAGACTACTCCACCTCACACCTATATAAAGGGGTCAAAGGAGAAGGCTAACACAAGCAAGTAAGCAGAAGGAAAGGCTAAAGAAGCTCTGAAGGATAGCATCAAGGTCTCCATCCATATCTGCAATCATCGTCTGTGGTCAAATTCCAAAGGCGAACTCAAGTCATAGGCGGGCGGCTTCAAATCTTCCGTTCGTGATAACTGTAACATCAAATCCTGGTTCGTGACGAGCTTCAAATCATTCGTGACGTACTACAAATCTGGAATCCGTCAAGTTTAAGATCAAGCTTTCAAGCTCTTGAACCATCATCCGTAACGAGAAGAATCAGAGGACTACATCTCTTTTGATTTAGAGATATTTTAGAGATTGTAACCCCATCACTTGAATTTAAATATAATATTTGTCGCTATTTTTCTTGTCTTGATTATTATTTTTCAGGAGCGAAATTTAGTTGTTACAACTGCAACACGAAAAATTCTAGCATAATATACTAGAGACTGATATACTTGTGTATAAACTTCCAACATAATAAACTTCAATACACGAAAAATTCTAGCTGAAAGTACAAGAGGGGGAGGGGTGAATTGTATATTTTTAAACTAATAATGACAGAAGGGAAATTGCAGAAAGTAAGTGCAGGAACTAAAGATACCGAAATTTTTATTTTATACTGGTTCGGATTCAATGTGAATCCTAGTCCAGTCCTCTTTGAGTTGCAAGGGAGTACTCTTTAGTAAATGTGTTTCTCCGAGTAAATTGGAAATGATTTGATGATACAGTTCCTCTAACACTCCTCTCTTTTTAATACAATATCTCACCAGTGTTATACTCTCATTTCTTTCTCTGAGTTGTTACACAGTAGATCTTAGAGAACTACAATGTTTGTTTGCAATACAATAAAGAGAGGGGTTTTTGGTTCGATCAAAGTATATTTCACTAAGGTTATGGTGGAGTATAAATATTTTGATGAGGATCGAAACTCGATAACCCAATGGATTTGATCATTGGAAAGAGATTGATTCTTTCCAAAAATAAGATAGCTAGTCATTGATCTTCCTTGATCTCTTTCCTTTAACAGTTGTATGTAATGAAGGCTTGCTTCTTTGATTGTTGGTGTTTCTGAAAATAGCTGCTAATCAATCTTTTACAGGGTCTTTGATTTGCCAGATATTGTTGTTGTGATTGATGCCTTAAGATTAGGCTGCTTGATTCTTTCCATCGCACATGCCTATTACTCTTCGCTGATTTATTGCTTTCCTTAGCATCCAATTTGCTAATTTGTTTTGTTCGATTTCTCATTGATCGATTTCTTTCCTTAGGCATTGAGATTGACCTCAACGATCTTGAGTCTTTGTTCTCCTGTGATTGATTTCCTCCATAGATATATTATTTGCATCATTAAAACCAGATCTAACAATCTCCTCCTTTTTTATAATGACAAAATAATATATAGGTGTAAACACCACTTGACTTCCTTGTATGTTACTCCCCCTCAATGGAAGCAGTTGACTAGTCCATGTTACCTCCCCCCCCCCCATTATGTGCAGTTGACTAGTCCATGGTTAGAGTCGACTCCTGCGAACGAGTACTTGTACCATACTTGTACCTGTACCTGTAACTACTAGTTGAACCTATAACTTCTTGTATAGATACACCATATACGTTTTCTCCCCCTTTTTTGGCATCGCCAAAGAGGGACCAATTGAAGCATTAAACATGATAGATAATATTAAACATGAGAGTTATATACACTATCCAATAGATGAGAAAACAGCCCACAAAAATAGGACAGCAAAAAAATAAATTGTCCAAGGGTTAGAGAATAGCCCATAACCAACACATCAAAAAATTGTCTTAAACAACCACACTTAACAGTGCAGGAAATAAGTAAGGGTGTTGCAGATGGCCTCCTTCATTTGTTCAAAGTTAGCATTAGATGAGATGCTTACACCATCTAACCTATCATGAATTTCTTGAAGGTTTTGATCACATTCTCCTTAACTTTAAGAACCGCGATAGGAATCTTGGACACATCCGATCCCGTTTCTTTTGAGAGGGCATGAATGTTAGCAACAATTGACTGTATGGCTGAGAGAGGATTTTTTATATCAGTGAGTTGAGAGTCAATGTCACGAAGCTTATCACCAAAATCTGGATTACCGGGACTGGGATGAGGAATAATGGGTGAAGGTTTGGGCTCTACAAGCGCATGCTTTGCTTCACTATCGTGTTTCTTAACCTAGGAGCCCTTAACATTCACATATCACATACTAGCAAATGCCCTAGAGTTGTACGAATTAGAGACGGTGACAAAGGGATAATTGGATATGGAAATTTGATGAGCTTCTAGAATGTGAGTGATTGCATACCATAATATAGACTACTGGGATCTTTAGCACTTTCGATCATGAAGTTGATAACCCGGGAAGAGACTTTGATTTTGAGTTTGGTCACCAAGCAATAAACGAAGAAGGTGTCCCCGTTGAGAGAAGGTTGAAAAGGAACCGGTACGGGGAAGCAAGGTAGTGGTGACAATGTGGGCCAGAACTCAAGTTTTGAAGTTGACATCATTGGGACCTAACTAGTTTGGAAGGAGTCGGAGGGACTCTCAGCAATGCACTGTTTGGCTAGGTCAAACGAAATCTCAAAATCATTAGGCAAAGTGTTTTTAAAGAACATAGGAAAACCAATGCAACGACACTGAAAGAGAGAATCAAATAGGGCACAATCAAGAACAATACGTTTGCCTAACACTAAATATTCCAACTTATCAGGCTTACTGGAGTTGAGATTTGCATAAAACATTTTTACCAGAGGTTCATATACCTTAGGCGAAGGTGTGGAGAGAAACTTAACCTATACTTGATAAATGAAGAGATCTTTGACTTTTCTATTGAGGGCTACCATGTCATCAAGATTGACGACTCTTCCATAAGCAACAAGTTTTTCCTTCAGAGCAATGAAAAAAACCCTATTTCGTGAATCCCAGAAATTGAGGTTAGATTCAAAAGAGTGAGAGAAATCAACCTTGGATTTCTTTGGAGTGAAGGTGATTAGGAGTTCTTCCATGGATCGTTTACCTAGGGCTTTTTCTCCTAGGAGCGGGAAGGGTTCAGAGAAGTCTCCTTAAGAAGAGGCGAAACCCTCAAAGTGATCGGACCCTAGGTGTACCTGTTCTGGAGGCATGGTTGGGGGGTTTTGCTTTGGAATGGGTGCATTTACTAGTCGAGATAGAGGGATTTCTAGGATTCTTAGCCATTGAAGGGAAAGAGCTTAATCGGAAGTTTGGATATAAGATTAGAATGAGAGTGACTGAAAAGGGTTTTCCATTTTAAAAAGAGGTTTTCGGCGGTTGAATACAAAAATGAAAAGTTATCAGTTGAAAAGACGTGATGCTTGACTTTCCAACTTTAAACGGTGAACTGATGTGAAATAAGAGAAAAGAGAGGGAAAAGAGGCAGATGTGTAATTAATGCATGAGTGAAGGACAATCATTACCCTGTAAAAATTCAATAGTACACATAGGTCCTAAATCAGTGAAAGTAATATTTGTCATTGATTTGACATGAGATTTTATAAAGCACATATAGATGATTATGGTCCATTCATGATGTAAATGTGGCAACATCTGATTTATGAATATATATTCATTCTTGGAAGGATATAAACGTGCTAGTGGTAGTGAATATACCACACTCACCTTAGAAGGAGGTTTGAGATTATATAAGAAAATAATATCATTATTATGGCATAAATGATCATTGGTCACGTACCTATTGTACACCAAAATATTTTGGCAATGTGATTATTAAAGGACAACAATAATGCAAGAAACACATCTTGCATATTATTTTGACCATGACCATAATGGTATACCTTTCTCTTTAAAAAAGATATTCACCATGTGGGTGTTGATGAATATGTGGTACTACAAAATTAATTGAGAACTCTGCAAGAGCTAATTATACTATTTTGGAGAAACACAATTAATTACCAATAAGATATTGTGTTGTAGTACGTCTTAAATAAACTTATTCAGTTTCCAAAGTATACGCAAAAACAGTTGATTATAGTGAGACTATAAATAAATGAAAGATTTAATATACTCTATTACTACAACTTGTAATGGAGTAATATGTATGTGCAAAGCTACCCGCTTTATTTTCCAATTTGTACTATATAAACAAAAGAATACCACAATGAAGTGGATATTTATTGATATAAAAACCCATATCATAATAAACTTAGAGTTTATTCATAATTACACACATCATGGTGTAAACCCGAAGTTTATCTATATTGATAATTTATCTAGTTGGCATAATTAGTTTAGCCATATCAATTCAAGTATGATGTGCAAAAATAAAAGAGAATTCACATGGGTAAATATTAAAGAACTAGAAAGTTCTTTACGAGTTCTCTTATATTGCTTGTTTTTATTAATTAATAGACCAACTAAAATTGGAAATTTGAATCCCATGAATGCTGAAAATATTAAAGGTGAATATTAGCTCACTCACCTGTCATGTATACCACATAAGATGCATCTATGAGATGGTTGCATGTACTATTATTATTAACCCGCAACATGGTGTTTGCGAGGTAACTTGCTCAATAATTTAATTTAGAGCATATTCCAGATTTTCTATTCAAGAAGTTCATTTTGATAAGTTGGTCTACATTACAACTGGTTAAGCAAAATAATTTATTGAGTGCCTCCACTTAATAGCTAAACAATTGCTTATGAGAATAAATTTTTGTATATTAGTTTGATATACATTATATACGATAGTATATTATTTTCTCCCATCATAGTGGTTCAGGTTCAGGAACCAAATAATTTCATCTTATTATTATTGATGTGCGGTGTATATTTTGATTAACACCATAACGCACAAAGATGGATTCTTAAAGTTGAGGAAACAAGTTAGTTTTTCTAACATGGGGGAGACATGAAAAACAGTTGAGAAAAAGTTACGAGAAATGAATTATCGTTTTTACATCTAGAACCTCAATAAGATAATATGAACATGAAGTTCATAAAAGGATAATTCAGTTGTAATATATTTCAAAGCATGTTAGACGCATTTATTGACCCGAAGAAAGTAACTATATTCTCACTGCAAATGCTCATATTATAATAAGTCCTAGAAGGACAAAGTCTATGGTACGCTTAAAGCGTATAGACAGATCGGTTTCAAATATATTTCTTGATAAAGAAGATGTGCAAATGATCATAATAAAATAAGCAAGTGATCTAGAAGATCACATGACGTAACATTTCATAAAATCTCACGAGAGATTCAGGCACTTGAATATATGAATGAAAATATCTCTATGTTCTGTCCATATAAAAACAAAGAGGTTGGAACCGATTAAAATGTTTGTCGGTGACATTGATTGAATCGCCTAAATATATGTAAGGATCTTAAGTTCAGAGAAACAATTCAAGTAGAGTTGGTTTCATATGAAAGAAATACAATTTTGAACATGTAGTTCAAATACTTGAAAGTATAAAGTCAATGATATGTGCAATTAGTTTTCAATATCTTATATGTCTAGCATGACATGAAACTTGATATGCATCTAAAGTCTATTATATGACTTATATGACAATCCCTGAAGGATTTAAATTGCTTGAAGCATATACAATTATTGATCTTGAAGTACCATGTCCTCAGTGCAATTTATGCACAAATGTATTTTGTTATAACTATAAGCATGATATTGTGATAGCGAGAATACCTCCATGGAGATATTGAAGAGTCATTCCACGATATTTATGAAGATATTATATATCTATCAAGAATGATGATTTCAAGGTTCAACATATTCATTCAAGTTAATATGGGTGATTTGTTCATCAAATCTCTGCCAAAGATCTTTTGAAGGTGGTGCACAAGATTAGAATGCAAATGCTCAAGGATGTGAATTAATACAGGGGAAGTTAATATGTGTTGTACTCTTTTTCCCTTACAAGGTTTTGTCCCACTAGGTTTTCCTTGGAAGGTTTTTAACGAGGCAACCAAAAGGTGTGTTATTAGATGTGTGTACTATTTTTCCTTCTATAGAATTTTTTTTCCATTGAATTTTCTTTTAGTTAAGGTTTTAACGAGACACATTATGTGTTGAATAGACATT
Organism: Nicotiana noctiflora; assembly: GCA_032618575.1. NCBI lineage: Eukaryota > Viridiplantae > Streptophyta > Magnoliopsida > Solanales > Solanaceae > Nicotiana > Nicotiana noctiflora. The sequence continues at coordinate 12,847 of JASVEL010009014.1, read as the reverse complement.
CAAGGAGAGTGTTATAAATAGAATTCTATTTATGGTGAATGTCAATATTTAGAGAGATTTTAAATTTTATTACTTGGTAGCTAAGTAAACATCTCCCTATAAATAGAGGATTCTATTCTATTATAATTCATCCAAGAATTGTTAATTACTACTTTTCTATACAATATTCTTTTTCTTTTTTTTATTGTTTCGTAACAAAAGGAGTTATTCGTTTCTTTTTCCCATTTAACGGAATAGTGATAGTATTAACCCCAACTCAAGCCGGGTTCCGGTGGTCTATCATAAAGTCAAAAGCCCCATCAACCCGTCGATAATTGGGCAATTTTGAGGATTAGGGTTTATATCTGGTCGGTTCTTCCGCCCTGAGCCCATTTCCGTCAGTTTGGAAGAAACGAGCTATCAATCAAATGGGTAAGCTGGAGAAGAAGGAGAAATCTGAAGTCATAGACGAAGGAGAATCAAATTCCCAACCCGATTTGATGCGCAGCGAGGAGGAAAAAGAAGAAAACGAAGATGCGGAGGCTAACCAGGATCTCAGCTTGAAAATCGTAGAGAAGGCAATGTTACGGGCATGTTCTAATGTCACTGACGAGGAAGAATCCGACATTTTGACAAATAGCAAGAAGAAAAAGGACAAAAATGTTGTGACCAAAGAGGATCATGTGAGTTTGAATTTTGTTGAAAATTGATTAATCTTTTATGTTGCTATTAATTGTACGGACAAACATATAAGTACTTTATTTGGATCGAGAATCGCCGGGGAAGCATGTTTTTTTGCCGCATTTAGAAGTGAAATAAATTTTACTTACTAATAAAATAAATTTTTTTTGGATGATTAATCGGATGTTGTTTTCAATTTTGATGTTTAGGTGTCAAGTGGAATAGACAAGGGTTTCAAAAGCTTCTGCAGCGATATGTTCCCGGTAGTCTGCAGTTGCCAGCTGTTAATTGGCGATTAGATTTTTGCAAGTTGCAAATTACTGCTTGATTTTGCTTTTTGTATTGCCAGTTTATATGTTATCTTGGTGGTAATGAAGGAAATATTAAAGTAACAGCTGAAAAGTTAGTTTAATAGGAAAAACCTTACATTTTATTGTGGAGAAACTCCCTGTCACGACCTCATCAACTTGCAAGATGAGTAAAAATTTAAAAAGGAAAGGCAAATTCTTTTCTATCCAAACCGTCAAATAGACGGGTTGGGCTAAATTTGGCTGGTTAAATTGGGTTGACTCATAAACGTGTTGGGTCATAACCATAACCAAACTAAAAAAGACTGTTTTTCTTCATCATGGTGTTATATCGAACTTGAAAAACCTCAAAAGTTTCTTTTCGTTGTGTTTTGATGAGTTCTCTTTTTGTCAATAATCAGTATGGCCAAAATTGATCACAATGTTAGATAGGTTTATTTGGGTTGTGCCCAAATTGACGTACCGTGAATATACTCCCAACCCAAGCTGCCCAAGGTTAGGTGGTTTACATTTTAATGATCTAAATGTGATACCCTGCTCTTTGTGGAATAAATACAAGTAATTACTACTACTTTGATGCTTAATATTTCTGTCCCTTTCTGTTTTGACTTGCAAGGTTAAACTGTAGTTTGTTTTATATTAATTTGGAAGATATTTAAAGTATTGCTTGTGTCTTAGAAACAATAATATGGATTAAATGTTCAGCTTGTGATCTCTTACACTGCTGTTTTCTTCTTCTTGAATGTGTTAACAGTACAAAATAAAGGAAGAACAAAATGCTGATACTACTGTAGCTATGAATATTGATGATAGTGCAGCTGAAAAGACTCCTGTTGAGGTCCCTGACAATGCTGTTCTACGTAGTCTTCTTGTGAGTTGAAGTAATATGATTTGCAGTGTTATTTTTCGGTAATCCAAAAATGGCCTGGTTTGGTCCTACATCTTTATTATTCGCTACATGATCTCAGCGGGGCCCTAGGTACTTTGATGCTCCAGATAAGAGTTGGGGAACATGCTATAATTGTGGTGAAGAGGGTCATGCTGCCATCAACTGTACTTCAGCTAGACGTAAGAAGCCTTGTTTTGTTTGTGGGAGTTTCGAACATAATGCTAAACATTGCACAAAGGTTAGCGGAGAAAATTGCTTACTCTTCTATTTGAATATGTGACTCCATACTGCTCGTGCTATCTTAGTTCCCCCTTATTAGTCTTCTCAACGTGAAAATATTACCATTGAAGTAAATGAGCATTGTGGAAGTTTCCCTCCACACATATAAACCACAAATCTTTTGTAGAGAGCCAAACAGACTGTTAAGTTATGCACATGGGATCTTCCACTAATAAGCCAAGCTGAAGATCCCTCGAACATGTACTAATCAAAGACCTAGGACCCTAGGCTCTAATGGGGAAAAAGAAGACTAACATCCTGAACTGTCTTTCATGATCTAAGCACATGGTTAGAGTGCCTCTTATATATGCTTTTACGTGATTTGGACCCGTCTTAACAACCTTGTTAACACATTATTGTTGTATTTTGAACACTCATAATTTTACGTTTTGGACAAGTCATGAAGAAAATATTTGTGAAAGGATCTCTAAAATCATAATGATGGTTGAATCTTAGCTCAGTGATTATGTAGCTGGATTTTTTCCTAGAGGTCAAGGTTTTGGCTTGCGAACTAGCTTTGCTAGGCATAGGTAAGTGGACAATTAGGCAACTGAGTTTTTCATACCTCTTTCACAAGGTTCGACGGAACTGTCTACCTTTTGCCATTATAGCACATTAAGTTGTTTAAATTTGTGGTAAGGACTAAGGTCTGTGTACATACTATCCTCCCTAGATCCCACTTGTGGGATTGGAGGTTTTTTATTTTTTGGTTGTTGTTGTTGTAAGCTGTCGAAATATGTACATGGACAATTGGACAGCTAATCCAAAAATTAAAGGTTCTATTAGAAGCGTATTATGGTGCAACTTTCCTGTCATCCCACAGGATTTCTGCTTCCAATGGTAGGCTGGAATTTGCAATTTTTTTGAGAATTATGATTTCAGCTTTCTTGGTGTATCCTTTATATTTTTGCATTGAAAGAGAGACTGCATTAGAGGGTCTTATGGGAAAACCTCTTTTAGGTGAGGAGCTTGTTGTTTGTGTATATGATGCATAAAAAATGGTATTCACATGTATGTGCGGCTTTGTCCTGTCACTGTAACATATTTGGGCAGTATCATAATCGCATGTAAACCCTTATCTCTCTTCCCTCTATCTCCCTTCTGTCTCCCTATCATATAGAAGCGTATTATGGTGCAACTTTCCTGTCATCCCACAGGATTTCTGCTTCCAATGGTAGGCTGGAATTTGCAATTTTTTTGAGAATTATGATTTCAGCATTCTTGGTGTATCCTTTATATTTTTGCATTGAAAGAGAGACTGCATTAGAGGGTCTTATGGGAAAACCTCTTTTAGGTGAGGAGCTTGTTGTTTGTGTATATGATGCATAAAAAATGGTATTCACATGTATGTGCGGCTTTGTCCTGTCACTGTAACATATTTGGGCAGTATCATAATCGCATGTAAACCCTTATCTCTCTTCCCTCTATCTCCCTTCTGTCTCCCTAATTATTGGAATGTGTTGGAGGAGTCCTTTCTGTAGGGTAGAGCCGCGCGAGCCTTAAATAATCTAGCTCTTTGATCTCCAGGAACTACAGAATCTTAACTTCTGTATAGCTGACCCCAGGTAGTATGGAATTGAGTAGTAGCTGATAGACTGATGGTTTAATCATGGATATGCCACTGTAGTGTCTTCAGTTCAACAAGGGAAGCAAAATTGTTCTTGCTTTTAGTTTGACAGGATTTTGGATAGTGGGCAAAATCACGGATCTGCCATTATAGCATGATTCGAAGTCTTCTGTAGCCAGTGATAGGGTCTAAAAACACCTATTTTCCCCATTTTGGTGATAGAGTAAGTTATGCACTCTGCTTTCTTTGACAGGGCAAAGCTTGTTTCATCTGCAAAAAAGGAGGTCATCGGGCAAATGATTGCCCTGAGAGAAGCCATGGAGGATCCCAGAGTACTAAAATATGTCTAAAATGTGGGGATTCTGGCCATGATATGTTTTCATGCAGGAACGACTATTATGCTGATGATCTAAAGGTGTGTTACTGAGGAAACTTCGAAACCTAGAGATTTATGTTGTGTTGTTCTGACCTAGAGATTTCTCCTGTTGCCTTTGAAGGAAATACAATGCTACATCTGTAAGCGTTTTGGCCATCTTTGCTGTGCTAAATACCCTGATAGTGGTCCAAGAGAATTTTCCTGTTACAGATGTGGTCTACTAGGCCATACTGGTTTGGTAAGTTAATGCTCTTGTAGTTATACGTGTCTCTCTGTATGTGTGTGTTTCGCCTCTCCTCATTTAGGAACTAATTTTTGTGCTTGCACTATATCTGACATGTTCTCCCGTACAGGCATGCACGTCATCTCGTGGGGAGACTAGCGGTACTGGGTCACTTAATCCCTGTTATAGGTGTGGTGAAGAAGGACATTTTGCACGCGAATGCACTAATTCCAGTAGAGTAAGTTACTATATTCATGTTTGAAATCTGCTTTTCTTTTCCTTTTCATTTCTGTGTTGTCTTCCTTTTTAGGTTAGTTGTCCTTTGCTATATTATATCTTATCTTCATAATGAGACCTTATTGTTTTATTGCTGTGTCTCTAAAGGTCAATAAGCGGAATCATGAATTATCAACCCCCAAGAAGAAAGTCCACAAGAAAAGAAAAGAGCAAAATGAGTTCAGGTCTGTACCTCGTGATTTTGGTAGGGCATGGAAGAAGAAAGGAAAAAATGAAGGTGGATATATGTCAGGCTATAAGATGAAACAAAGAGGTGGTTGGATCCCGGATGATCTGGAAGACTTTCCTCAACCCAATAATTGGAGATCTCCGTCAACTCCTAGAAATAAGAAAGCTAAGATTTCTAACTTCAGTAGTGGTGGTCATGCTTCTGGTTCTCGTTCATCTAGAAAGTCCAACAGGCTTGACTTTGATTCTTCAGCTTCTTATGGGCCAGGCAAATATCATCACCGTAGGTTTTCAGCATCTGGTGATTTTGATAACTCAGCTTCTTATGGGTCAGGCAAATATCATCATCATAGGTTTTCAGCATCTCGATTTGGCAACAGTAGTCACGATAGGTGGGGGAGGAATCATGATTGGTAGCAGAAACTGTCTGCTCATGTAGGTATTTGGTTGGGAGCGTCTCAAAAAGGTTTGAAAACTTGTATTGGTTCAGAATTCAGGAAAACTAGTTACAGGAGCTTATTAATCTGTCTGAGACGTTTCGGGGTTTTAGTGTAAGCTGAGATGATAATTGGGAAGCAAGATGAAGCTGACATGACGCTAAGCTCGAGCTCAACAGATGTAGACCTACTAGCTATTTTGAGTTGAAGAACAAGTTCTCTCTCATTTAGCTGTTTGTAATTTGCTATCTTTTCGTTCTTACTTGTTCCCGATTCATCTTGATTTAATTGTTATTCTTCTTTTCGCCTGGAAGGCTAGAAGGCATGTAACTTCAAAAAGTAGTTTAAGCAATTGTGTCACTTTTATTATATAAACTCTCTCGCTTTGCCTTCAATAGATTTTGAGAAGGCTGCTTGTGGTTGCTATGTTTGCCCTGTCAGAGGGATAAGATGCTTATTTTTATTCAGATTTATCTTTACATGAAAAATTATTGAATTTCTATTATTTTTGAAACTGTGGCTATTTTCAATTATCACTTGTAAATCTGCTATTTTTGAATTTCACCAATACACCTAATTCGACCCGCTAAAAATAAAAATTCATCCACTAAATAAAATCAAAAGCTAAAATTCATCCCTAGTAAAAATGATTCTGTCTTCTTCTAATAAAAAGCAACTTGTTTTTTCATAGTTTCGTATCCATTATTATTTTATAAAAAAGTAGAAAAAAACGTGAAATACATGTTATTTAGAAAAAAATAACACAGGTCACTCTAGTCTTCAGTACTTAACCTCGTACCCTTTATTTTATAAAACTAGAGTAAAATCATTAAAAAGTAGAAATCTACTTTTTATAAGAAGAACAGCGATGCATTTATTTTAGTGTTTGGTTTTATTTAGGGTGTATTTTTATTTTTAGCTGGTCGGGTTGGATGTTATGGGTGAATTTTCTATATTTTGTTTGGATATTAATTATTTTATTTGGTCCAAAAATATAAAAGTATATCGACTGGTGTGTCACTTTTTTTTTTACCAAAAACTTTGATAATACCGATCGAGAGACCATTTGTGTGCAAATAGGAATAGTTGAGTTATTTTCCTGTTATATATGAAAAAAGTGACTTTTGTCTATAATTTTAAATAGTTGAATGATCAATGAGTAGTGGACTCAATTTTAGTGTTGTTATTTTTTAAAATACTATAAATATAAGACACATGTCAAATATAATTTAAGGATAAAGCATAATAGAAATAAGCCATAAGTCACATAAAAATCACATCCACATATGCAACTCTCTTAAAGCAGATTCAAACGGAAGATGAATTCTTACGTGAACCGAGGAAATCAAAAATCCGATTTATTTATTTTAAAAAAATTATTTAAATAAATTATATTCTATAGATACGTTTTATGGTTTATGGCAAAATTTTTTATTTTGGTTATATCCTACAGTTAAGCCACTTAATACTCTATATTTTATTTTTCTCTCTCATAATTACCGTTTTTTATACAACTTCTGAATACACATTCAAAATCACGCTCAAAATCATAGAAACCTCCTCACCCACAGTGATGCTTCCTCCTTCCCCCAATCTCGGCGTAAACCCTAATCTTCTCAAGATTTTACTCATTAGTTTCTATAATTAGTGTCGTAAGTATTTTATTTTTTTTATTTTTGCTTATTCTCAACATCTCTAATCGCCAAATTTTCTCTAATCAACAGTATCCAATCGTATTCTCACAATGTATGAGAATACACCCAGCAAGTTGATTACTAGAGGTATACCCGTTAAAATTCTCAATTCGATGTGCCCTCTTTCTCCTTGCAAATCACTCAGGAATTGAATGCAGGTATAGCAAAAAATATGGCATTGGAGAAGAAAACAAGATCTCGGCATGACAATTTCAAAGAAATCTAAGTCGAGAAATCATTGAAGGAAACAAGACTTCCCATTGCAGAAAAGAGAAACAAATATATTTCTTGAATTTGCATCTGTCAAGGGAAAGGAGGTTGAAGCAAGTAAAAGCTCGAATACACTTGAAGAAAAGGTAATTTATGATGTATATTAATGTGTGTATTCATCTGTATTTATATATATACAATGGTTGAGTTCTCTGTTCAAAAAGGATATTCAATGTATTTTTGTTCTTATAGAAATCAATGATACAGATATGTATATATATTCTGATATATTCTTATAGTTGTATTTATAAGGCTTTTCAAAGTTCTCATCACTGTTTTATTCTAGAATATCTTTATTTGTTGTATGTGCATGTATTACATTAGTACATATATTTCTATCACTAAAATCTTACTCTGGTTTATTTTTGGAGACTGTATTTAGTTGTATTCATATGTATTCATGTCAGTTGTACTATGAAATATGTGTTGTATTTAATTATATTTAGTTATATTTATTCTTGTTAAATGCAGGAAATTAAGCTATTTGTGAAAAAATAGCCTATATTTGCACCGCATATCAGTGTATATACTAACACTGGCATAGTCTCTGAGCTAAAAGAAAATCTTAGTCCAGAGCAGTACAACCAACTGGGTAATACTTGTTTTGAAAATTTCCTTCAAATGAAGCATTGTGAAGTTCAACATGAGCACTTCAAATGCTTCAAGGCTCTCCGGTTAGAAGGAACTCTTGACAATGTATTTGCTATACACGTCAATGGTACTTCATTATCTTTCTCAGTAAGGGAGTTTGTGATTGTGACTGGCCTCAAATATGTTGGTAACCTTGCTGATTTTGAGTTAAATGAAAAGGTTCCTAATCGGAATTGAGACTTACTTTGGAGGTGCCAATCTTATAAAAAAAGATTTGATGAAATGCTTTACTCACAAGAATTGGGGTCACGACAATGATGGGAATGTCTTAAAGATAGATGTGTTGTATTTAATACACACTTTCATTTTTTTTCATCCGAGAAGAACATCACAACCATCCTAATGCTACATTTTGACTTGGTTGAGAGTGGGCGCTATTCTGAATATCCATGGGGTGTAAAAGCATTTGACAGCCTGACAAAATCTATTAGCAAGAAGATGGATGCTCAGAAGAAGTACTACATGATAACTGGGATACATCTAGCTATTCAAGTGTGGTTTTTGAAGTGCTGTTCAAATGTTGATCCCAAAATTTCACTCCAAGTTGATAACGTGGTCCCCATAATACTCAATTGGAGATCCACCAAAAATCAGGAAAATTTTTCTTATCTGATAAATTACATGTTCAATGACAAGGAAAATATGGTAATTTACAATTTGTATCCTAGATAGTTTACAATTTACTGATCTTTAATGTTGCATACAGTTCAAAACAGTTGCTACTGCCTTCATTAGTACCGCTGCACATTTGGTTAATTGAAATTTGAATACAGTTGTTGTTGCCTTCATTAATACAGTTCAATACTGTTGCATATAATTTACTAATCATTATTGGTGCCTTCATTTTAATACAAATTACATTTCGATTCCAGATTTGCATACATCCACTGTAGTAAGACTTTAATTGTATTTTATTTTTCAGATTGTTTACAAGGACATCCATCCACCCGATATAGAGCTTGTCGTTGTTCAGATTCCTACAGTAGTTGTTGTTGTTGTTGAGAACAATCCTACTCCTACTCATTTAGACAAGTCGGCAGAGGATTCAGATGACTTTTCTTCTGCACCTAATCTCAAGTGTAAGAAGAAACATATTGCAAGTATTGGTCTATCTTCATCACCGTCCCATAAAAAGCACAAGGAATAGATTATTCATTCCTCAAGTATAGAGAATCAATCCAAGATTCCTCCAGTTGGTGTATCTGAAATTGCACAAAATGTTTTGCATCACAATCAGTAGGCAGATTCCAAAATGATGAAGTATCTTCTTTGAGGAAAGACCTAAATTCATTCAAAGAATACGTGAATTCTTTATCCACTCATTAAACATTACAGTTTAGTGCTTAACATTCATATGTGTACAGAATATAGTGGGTAATGCTCTTTGTATGGAGTCGAGAGTGGAGGGAAATACTACATCAAAAGTGTCGTGCAACATACCACCTATAGGCCAAGAGGATGTATCTACATATTACTATGTATCTCAATTTGATCTAGATGAGAATTTCTTCCCAGTCAAATTCCTGAAACTAGAATTGTGATACACAACAGTGCAAAAAAGGTTGAATCGACCCCAGTACCATCTCATAGGAATCGGCGACCAAGTAGATGGTATTCTTCGCCTTACGAGTCTAACTTCGACTCCGCAAGTTAGTGTTTTGTAAACTAATTATCTATTTCCCCATGGTTTTTATAATTAAAACTCTCTATACATGAATTCAATGAACAACATGTACCTCAGTAAAGTTGACCCCCATTTTTGAAAAAGACACCCATTTGAGGATGATTCAATAACGGGGCCGTATCCTACATTAATCATTCAGGAATACGACAAATGGGTTCGTGATGGTCTTATTGCTAGACATGAGTGAAAGTGAGTTTTTTTTCGGTGTGTCTATTATGTATTTATATTATTAAAAATGAATATAACGTTATTTTATATCATACTTGTAGAAGTAATTTGGAAGACTATTAGAAGAAGAAAAAGTCAACACTTCATATACCATTGGATTTTGGAGTTGATCAAGTCAATTCAAAAAAATCGGTTTTACCTTTTATCATTTCACGGTAAACTATGTGATGACAATGTAAGTTTTACTCCGTCCAACTCCACTATAATTTATTTCTTTAGTATTGGTTTGTCTAATTGCATAATTCACAAATTGAGCTCTAACCCAAATTTGTCTTATATTTCTTTGATGTATTCAACTGTACTCAGATGTAACTAATACATCTACTATATTTAATTATATTCAGATGTATTTTGACATTACTTAGTAATTAAAAATAAAATATATTTTTAACTGAATTTGTATGATGTATTTAACGGCATTATTATTCTTGAATAACTGATGTATTTTATTGTATTCAGATGTATTTTCAAAGTTATCAGTAGTTGTAACTAACCGATGTATCAATACTATGTATATAATTGACTCATTAGTTTTGAATAACAACATGTATTTAAATGTATTCAGATGTATTTTAACATTACTCGGTAATCGTAAATATCATTTGTATTTAACTGAATCTTTATGACGTATTTAATGGCCTCTTTATTCTTGAATATTTTTGTTGTATTAAAGTGTATTCATATGTATTTAATTGTATTTAGATGTATTGTTCTTGATTGTATATTCAAGGTAAGAATCGCTGGAATCTTCGACAGGTATGCCGATACAGATAGTAATGCAAATGTAGCTAAAGAAGAAGATGTGGTATGTGAGTACATAAAGGGCTATAGACTACTAGCTAATGTACCTTGGCATATTGTTGACAGTGTCTTGATACCAGTCAATTTGAAGGACAAACTACACTGGATATTGGTTGTTGTCTCATTCAAGGAGAGATGTATCAAAGTATATGACTCGTATAGATCTGCAGGTCATGATGCCTATATAGCTTATGAGATAGATAAACTAGCTAAGCATGTACATTTGTATCCATCAATCGGTGTATTTTGCCGAGATAGCCAAGGCATAGATTGGTCTACTTACTCAGCATACACTGACAAGTCACATATTGATCCCTTTAAAGTTATTTTCATATCAAATTTGTCTCAACGGAAAGCTGTGAGCATGTATGTATTCAATCATCATTCTTGTACCATTTTAAAAATCTAATTGTATGAATTATTTTAATTATTTCAATCAATATTTTTCAGGGATTGTGGGGTGCATGTTGCGGTATACGCAGAGTTTCTAAGCACTCTTGGTGAGATTCCACAAACAACATTTGATTCAAATCTACTCTGTCAAAGATATGGTGCTCTCATCTGGGACTACACTATGCGGAAGATAGACACTGATGCCATAAGCGAGAATGAATCACCTTCAAAGATTGATAGACAAATCACGGAGTCAGATTCAAAGTTGCAGATAGTGTTAGAGTAACTTTAGGTGAATATAATTTTGGAAGGTTGTTTTTAGGTAAATACTGTCTTTTGAATAGTTTTTTTGGTGAAGATGGTATTCAGTTAGAAAAAAATATGTTTTAGTCACTTTATCAATAATGTTCATATATGACAATTGCAACTATTCAATCTATATTTCATTGTTTTGTTCATAGGTATTCATGCTTAATCTTTAGTTTCTATTCATATATATCTTACAGAATATACTCATATGTATTCAACAGGGCATATAAGTATGTATTAATATTCAGTCACTTGGCTTATATATCAAAGTTAGAAACTGTATGCTTCAGGTTTATACGTATGTACTCAACTTGATGTATTTATTTTACTTACTCAGGTTATATATATTTATTAAAATTGTTTTATTATAGATGAGTATATAGATGTATTTCGATGTATTTTGACTAGTTATGTATATACAACTCAGGCATTGTCTATAATAAATTGTCTAAATATATGTGGACAAGGTTGTATTCGAATGTATATAACACAATTCTACAACTAAATGTATCCAGAATCTATTCAGGGTATACGTATTTATTAAATTTTTTATATTACAACTGATTATATAGTTGTATTCTGATGTATTTTGACTAGTTATATATATATATATACAACTCAAACACTATCTATAATAAATTGTCTAAGTATATGTGAACAAGGTTTTATTCGAATGTATTCAACACAATACTGCAACTAAATTTATCCATAGTCTACTCACGAAAGGCATTTCAAAATTTATTACTTGACAATGTTATCAGAAGTCATGACAAATCGTTGGAGCACTAATACATGTCATAGGTGTTAACTAAATCCTACGTGGAGAATTTCTACACGTTCGCTTGTTATGTCCTCCCTGCCCACATACGCTACATGAATGTTGATTTTCGGTTACATCAATTCACTGAAAGGCTTATCGCACTTCTTCTTTGGCATTCCAAGTGGTCTTTTCCATTGGGTAGTAATACAACCTCCTATACAACAAAATTTGGTTTGTAATAGTTAAAACAATAATCTTCTGGCATTAGAAGTTTGCTCTTCAATACAGTCCAAGCATGTGGGCATGGTAATTCATCAACTTGGAACCTCCCGTAAATGCGTTTTCTCTCTAACATGCATACGGTGTAATGCCTCCCTCAATCGTTAACCGTATGTAAGTATTCAGTCGATGGTACCACCTATATTAAAACATAGACCTATACGATTTGAGCACATATAAATGAATTTCTTTACGTAAATGCTGAATTATTCAGTTACATACAACTGAAATGTTTGAATACAGAAGAATACATCATATATGTAGACCGACAGACTATAAACTATAAGTACGCCTTAGCTTATGAATACAATGACATACATCAAAAATCTGCTTAACTTTAGGTAGCTGAAAAAAATATATTATAAGGCAACTGAATACGTCTATCTAAAAAATTCTGTATAAGTTATTTCAGAAAACAATTAAGCTATAGAATACAATGACATTAAAATAAAACTTACAGTCATGCGTGTAGACATTGGTTCATTCAAAGTGAGCATCTCCTAGTATTTTTTTCTAGCGTTGTGTATGTATGTGTAGATTCTTTACGGTTACTACAATTCCAACATCAAAACAT
>JASVEL010009013.1:0-187622 GCA_032618575.1 Nicotiana noctiflora | reverse complement strand
AAACAGTAGCTGAATGTTCTTACCAATCACATTCCCGAGGTGATCCCTCATCACCCTATCTCGCATAGACCCAATAACACAAAACAGCCAAACTTTCACAGTTCATTTAATCTATAACCTAACCATAGAACCACGTCGCACTTTTCGAAAATCATACACAAGATCAGAAATTCACATATGCACTAAGAGTAAGCTCGAACCAGCTGTAATAACCCATACTTGAACCCTCAGGTGAAAGCATATGATATACAACCTAAACCAAACACTTGGAACCATAACTTTATTCACAGCAGTTGTCCCCAACAACCAATTACCGGCAGAGAACCTCTTATTAGCTAAAGCCTTATTCCCACACTTTCTTATACTGCCAACGATGAATGAAACACACTATAAACCGTAATAATCTCTTAGATGAACCATTCATGAAACCACTTCCCTAGACTAATATCACAATAGATTTTCGGGTCAAACCACGATATTATCTTCCTGACAAGCTAAGATCAAATCTGTCCGTATTCATTAATGAACCCAACGTCACCTCGAATCCAAAACCACTTTGATGATATGATACCTCAATACAAGTCTAAACCACATCTTGCATAATACACACACCAGTAAGAAACAATCTGAACACACTCAAATCATAAAAATTGACTCAAACGAAAGAGATGTACCTCAAGCTCATCAATGCCATTACAATACAAGGTTGCGACCACGTTTCACGTCATAGAAATAAAATACCTGAATCAACCTCGAAAGGTCATAATTCTCATAGCCTCGCTATAATGCGCGATCCTATCCCGCCACCGTTACACTTGAAACACCTCAAGTCGCTATGCTCAAAATCAACAACCACGCACATTTGTTGTCTGAAACCAATGCAATTCTTTACACCCACGATGAAACAGAGGACACACTACACACAACCCGATAGACCATACCATTGCTCCATACACCGAGTGACACTCAATTTCTCTTCCCGCTCAACTTTCTTTATGAGTTCTCAATGGAACCACACCACATGTGCCCATAACTAACAAATCACAATGTATTACAACATAAAAAATAACTCAGTGTTAGCCAAGCTAACTCAAGCTAAATGCGTAGCCATATCGGCCTGTCAACGAATTCAGTGCCAAGAAGCCTGAAAATGTTTCATCCACTTCTCTAACTCATGCCGAAGGCACCAAATAATACTGAAATCCACAATATCACCCGGTTACATGCCCGGCCATACGAAACATATCCAAAAAGTCCCTTAATACAGAACGGTATCAATGATAGCAGTGTCACAACCCGGATTTCCCACCATCGGGAGTCATGATGGCGCCTACTAGTGGAAGCTAGGAAAGCCAACTGTCACTTACATTTTCATTAGTTACAGAACTCTTCTTAAAACTTTGATTAACAACAAATAATTACAGCGAAATAATTAAACTTAGCGGAAGACTTAGTCAATTTTATCAAATATGATACAGAAAACCCAAACATGATACACTACCCAAGACTGGTGTCACAATACTCACGAACTCCTAAGAATAATACACATAATTGTCCGAAAGAAGTATAAGCTGTTTATCCCGAATACATGAGATAACAGAATAAAATATATAGATAGGAGAGACAACGGGTCCTGCGGACGCCTGCAAGGCTACCTCGTAGTCTCAGTAATCGGAATATCCACAATCGTGGTTCATCTGCAGGACTGGGAAATGCACAAAAGAGTCTAGAGTGTAGTATCAGCACAACCGACCCCATGTATTGGTAAGTGCATATCCTATCCTCGGAAAAGTAGTGACAATGGTAGGACCAGACTAACAAATAACATGTGCAATTAATCCATATACAGTGGAAATAGAAATAGATAATTAAAACTAAAGTTGGGCGAACATTTATAAGGAAAGAAATCTGCTCTGAAATAACATCCAATAACTTCACAATATCCAGAGTAATCGGGTCAACGGAACAAATCTTACTTTCATGTCTCAATTCATTTTTCATTTCATATCTTGTGGTAGGCGTACCACCCGCTCCCAAATGTAACAATAAGTTATATCTTGTGGTAGGCGTACCACCCGCTCCCAAATGTAACAATAGGCTACCGGCAACTATGGCCAACGCCAAGATTCAAATCACTTTGTGGTCGGCGTGCCACACGATCCCATTTCTTATCATATAAGTGGTCGGCGCGCCACACGATCCCATGTTCTTTAATATATAAGTGGATGGCGCGCCACACGATCCCAAGTTCTTTAATATATAAGTGGACGGCGCGCCACACGATCCCAATTCTTTAATAATGTATATTACCAGCATTAAGCCAATAATCTCTAATCAACAGTATTTTTACTACCGGTGTAAAACCAATAAATGACAATAAATCAATGATATATCCCCGTTATCGGTGTAACACCAATAACTCTTACTCAACCATTTATATGTATTTTATCAGTTCCAAAATCTTTCATCACTGCCTTTACATCGGCAAAATCCACATTTACAAGCCCAGGTATATACAAATAGAAGGGCCACTTCATAATTTATCCAGATTTATAGCACATAATATGATAACGTCATGGGAAACAAAAAAATCCATAACAAAAGTTATCATTAATACAAAAGAAGCATTATTATAAGCTATGCAATTGGGTGCGACGGGTCTGCTTAAAAAAAAGAATCAGAATGTGTATACAACAAAATGACATTAAACCTATAATTTATCTCCGTTATCGGTATAACACCAATAACTATTAATCAACAATTCATACATAACTCAATTTCTATTCCCTCAAGCTAGGATAGAACAAACACTTTCCTCGAAAGTTTAAGGCCAACTCAATGCTTACGCACCGCTTTTCCTTTTAAATTTGTCTCCAAATGCTTTAAATCTATTCACAAACAATTCGAAATACTCAACACGAATCGTAGGAATGAATTGGATAATAAATTTACTAATTTTCCGGATAAAATCCGAAATATATTTTAAAATTCAATAGTGGGACCCACATCACAAAAAATTTCGAAATTCATATTTCCGGAATCTTCGTCTCGCCACGAGTCCGTACATACCAAATTCACAAAAATTGGAGTTCGTTTGACCCTTTAAATCACTATTTCTATCCAAGAGGGTTTTCTACCATTTTCAACAAAAATTCTCAAATTAAACACTAAAACTTGCAATAGATTCGAGTTATACCACCAAAATTGAGTTAAGAACACTTACCCCGTTGTTCTATCCAAGATTTTTCTGCAATTTCTGCCCATTTTCTAAGTCTGAAATTATTCTGAGACACCTCCGAAACACTCCCGAGCCCTCGGGGCTCCTAACCAAACACATACACTAACTCAAAAACATCCTACAAACTTACTCATGCGATCAAATCACCAAAATAACATTAAAAACAATGAATTAAACCATGAAATCCAAGAAATCTTTCAAATTTCATAAACTTCCAAATTTTCCAATTTAAGGCCGAAACACGTCAAATGACGTCCGTTTTCAACCAAACTTTACAGGAAGCGCTTAACCAATATATATGACCTGTACTGGGCGTCGGAACCAAAATACGAGCCCGATACCAGTACTTTTTAATCAAAATTCAGTTTCATTTTCCTTAAACATTTTCAGAAAACAATTTAACAGAAAAATTCTTTTACTGGGGTTCTAGACCTCGGATTTCGATTCCGGGCATACGCCCGAGTTCCATATTTTTCTACGGATTTTCTAAGACCGTCAAATCATAGGTCCGGGTCCGTTTACCAAAAATGTTGACCAAAGTCAACTATATCAATATTAATATCAAAACTCTTCAAATTTTCCACATATTTCATATGTTTCAACATAAAAAAATTTCAGCTTCGCGCCTGGACTGCGCACGCAAATCGAGGCAACTATAAATAAGGTTTTCAGGACCTTAGAAGCTCGAAATGATTAATAAAACAAGTGATGACCCTTTGGGTCGTCACATTCTCCACCTCTAAAACAACCGTTCGTCCTCGAACGGACAAAAGAAAGAAGTACCTGAGTCATGGAATATATGAGGATATCGGCTACGCATGTCAGACTCGGACTCCCAGGTCGATGCCTCAGGAGGCTGACCTCTCCACTGAACTCGCACAGAAGGAAAACTGTTCGACCTCAACTGTCGAACCTGTCGATCTAGAATAGCTATCGGCTCCTCCTCATAGGACAGATCTTTGTCCAATTTGACAATGCTGAAATCTAACACGTGCGATGAATCGCCGTGATATTTTCGGAGCATGGACACATGAAACACTGGATGCACAGCTGATAAGCTAGGTAGCAAGGCAAGTTTATATGCCACCTCTCCCACACGATCAAGAATCTCTAATGGGCCAATAAACCTAGGGCTAAGTTTGCCCTTCTTTCCAAATCTCATCACGCCCTTCATAGGCGACACTCGGAGCAACACTCGCTCCCCAACCATGAAAGCTATATCTCGAACCTTGCGATCCGCATAGCTCTTTTGCCTAGACTGAGCTGTGCGAAGCCTATCTTGAATAATCTTGACCTTATCTAAGGCCTCCTGAACTAAATCCGTACCCAATAACCGAGCTTCTCCCGGTTCAAACCATCCAACCGGAGAACGACACCGCCTACCATACAATAGTTCATACGGAGCCATCTGGATGCTCCATTGATAACTATTATTATAAGCAAACTCTGCCAAAGGCAGGAATTGATCCCACGAACCTCCGAAATCAATAACACACGCCCGAAGCATATCTTCCAGTATCTGAATAGTCCTCTCGGACTGACCATTCGTCTGGGGATGAAAGGTTGTACTTAGCTGAACATGCGTGCCCAAATCTCATTGAACCGCCTTCCAGAAATGTGAGGTAAATTGTGCACCTCGATCTGAAATAATAGAGATAGGCACACCATGAAGGCGAACGATCTCCCTGATATAAATCTCAGCTAACCTCTCGGATGAATAGGTAGTGGCAATAGGAACAAAATGAGCTGACTTGGTCAGCCTATCAACAATCACCCAAACAGCATCAAACTTCTTCCGAGTCATCGAAAGTCCAAAAACAAAGTCCATCGTGATTCGCTCCCACTTCCATTCAGGAAGTTCAATTCTCTGAAATAAACCGCCAGGTCTCTGATGTTCATACTTAACCTGCTGACAATTAAGGCACCGTGCCACATATGCCACAATATCCTTTTTCATTCTGCGCCACCAATAATGTTGACGCAAATCTTGATACATTTTCGCTGCGCCTGGATGAATAGAATACCGCGAACTGTGAGCTTCTTCTAGAATCAATTCTCTAAGCCCATCAACATTTGGCACACAAATGCGCCCTTCCATCCTTAGGATCCCATCAGCAGCTAAGGTGACCTGTTTAGCACTTCCTCGCTGAACCGTGACTCTAAGGTCACATAAATAAGAATCACTATATTGTTGATCGCGGATACGCTCCAATAATGAAGAGCGAGCGATCGTGCAAGCTAGTACTCAACTAGGCTCAGAAATATCCAACCTTACAAATCGGTTGGCCAAGGACTGAACATCCAAAGCAAGTGGCCTCTGATTGACTGGAATATAAGCAAGGCTGCCCATACTGGCTGACTTCCTACTCAAAGCGTCGGCCACCACGTTTGCTTTTCCCGGATGATATAAAATGGTGACATCATAATCTTTCAGCAATTCTAGCCACCTTCTCTGCCTCAAATTCAACTCTTTCTGCTTAAACAAATACTGAAGACTCTTATGATCGGTGTATACTTCACATGCTACACCATACATATAATGCCTCCAGATCTTCAATGCGTGAACAATCGCTGCAAATTCTAGATCATGAACTGGATAGTTCTTCTCGTGAATCTTCAACTGCCTCGAAGCATAAGCAATAACCTTGCCATCCTGCATTAACACTGCACCAAGCCCAATACGGGAAGCATCACAATAAACAGTATAATGTCCCGTACCCGTGGGTAAAACCAACACCGATGCTGTGGTCAAGGCTGTTTTGAGCTTTTGAAAGCTTGCCTCACATTCATCTGACCATTCAAATTGAACACCTTTCTGTGTCAATCTAGTCAGCGGGGTTGCAATAGATGAAAACCCATCCACGAATCGGTGATAATAACCCGCTAATCCCAAGAAACTCCGAATCTCTGTGGCTAGGCTAGTTCTTGACTGCCTCAATCTTCTTCGGATCAACCTGAATACCTGCTGCCGTCACAATATGACCTAGGAATGCAGCTGAACTTAGCCAAAATTCACACTTTGACAATTTTGCATATAGTTGGCTATCTCTCAGAGTCTGCAAGGCCACTCTGAGATGTTGCGCATGCTCCTCATTGACTACGGGAATATATTAATATGTCATCAATGAAGACTATTACGAACAAGTCTAAATAAGGCCGGAGCACCCGATTCATCAATTCCATAAAAGCTGCTGGAGCATTTGTCAACCCAAAAGACATGACCAGAAATTCATAATGTCCGTACCGAGTGCGGAATGCTGTCTTAGGGATATCAGATGCCCTAATCTTCAGCTGGTGATAGCCAGATCTCAAATCTATCTTCGAAAATACCTTGGCACCTTGAAGCTGGTCAAATAAATCATCAATTCGCGGAAGTGGATATTTATTTTTAATAGTCACCTTGTTCAACTGTCGATAGTCAATGCACATTCTCATCGAACCATCTTTCTTCTTTACAAATAATACGGGTGCACCCCACGGTGAAACACTGGGTCTAATGAAACCCTTTTCAAGTAAATCCTGCAACTGCTCCTTCAATTCTTTTAACTCTGGCGGAGCCATACGATATGGGGGAATAGAAATGGGCTGAGTGCCTAGAGCCAAGTCAATGGAAAAATCAATGTCCCTGTCGGGCGGCATACCTGGTAAGTCTGAAGGAAATACTTCAGGAAATTCGCGAACCACAGGCACAGAGTCAATAGAAGGAACCTCAGCACTAGAATCACGGACATAGGCCAAATAAGCCAAGCATCCCTTTCCAACCATACGGTGAGCCTTAACATAAGAAATAACATTGCGACTAGTATGACCTGAAATTCCTTTCCACTCTATACGAGGCAAATTCGGCAGAGCTAAAGTCACGATCTTGGCATGGCAATCTAAAATAGCATGATATGGAGATAGCCAGTCCATGCCTAATATAATATCAAAGTCCACCATATTTAGGAGCAATAAATCAGCACGGGTCTCAAGACCCTCAATTACTATAATACATGACCGATGAACTCGATCAACCACAATAGAATCGCCTACTAGTGTAGACATATGAACAGGAACACCCAGTGGATCACTAGGCTGAATCAAGTACGGTGCAAAATAGGAGGACACGTACGAATATGTAGACCCAGGGTCAAATAATGCTGATGCCTTTCTATCACAAACCAAAATAATACATGTAATGACGGCATCAGAAGACTCAGCCTCTGGTCTGGCGGGAAATGCATAACATCGGGGCTGTGCCCCACCACCCGGAGCAGTATCTCTAGGACGATCGGCTGCTGGCTGGTCTCTACCTCTATCGGTTTGAGCTCCACCTCTATGACCTCTACCTCCACCTCTATGCCCTCTACCCCCGCCTCTGGCTGGCTGGGCAGGCTGTGGGGGAACTGGGGCCTGAACCATAGCACGAGAACCCTGCTGCTGAGATCTGTCAGAAGCTCGAGGGTAATACTTTGCAATGTGCCTAAGATCGCCGCACGTAAAACAAGCCCTCGGCTGCTGAAAATAGCGAAGTGGTGGTGCACTGATAGGCTGCTGATCAGAATAGCGTGGTTGAGAATTACGACCACCAGAAGCGTCATGAGATACCTTAAGTGCTGACTGATAAGGCCTAGGAGGATGGCCTCTATCATGAGAATCTCTACCTCCCGATGAGGTACCACTGAATCTACCCGAATTACGGGACCTCTTATCTGATCCATGACCTGCTCCCTGTGACAGAGCCATCTCGATCCGGTGGGCTGCATTAGCCGCCTCCTGAAAAGTCATTTCAGTTCCTGCCCCCAAAGCCATCTGTAGTCGAATCGGCTGATTCAAGCCATCAATAAATCTTCTCACCCATTCCCGATCTGTGGGAAGCATGACAATAGCATGACGAGCCAGGTCCACGAACCTAGTCTCGTATTGAGTGACAGACATAGAACCCTAATGAAGACGCTCAAATTGCCTGCGCAGAGCCTCCCGCTGAGTTGCTGGAAGGAACTTTTCCAAGAACAGCTCCGCAAATTGCCCCCAAGTCAAAGATGCTGATCCCGCTGGCCTGGATAGACAATAATCCCTCCACCAAGTCTTGGCAGAACCAGATAATCGAAAAGTAGCAAAATCCACACCATTAGTCTCCGCAATGCCCATAGTACGGAGAACCTCGTGGCGGCTATATAGGAAATCCTGGGGATCCTCTTAAGGAGTGCCACTGAATGAGGTAGTGAACAGCTTGGTAAACTTGTCCAACCTCCATAATGCTTCAGCAGACATAGCTGCACATCACTATACTGAGTCCCTATAACCGGCTGAACTGTCTCAATTGGCTGAATCACAAGAACCTGATCCCGGGGAATTACTGGCTCTGGAGTGCGCCTAGCAAGAGTCTGATTGCCTCCTCCAGCTTGAGAAGTGGCTGGTGCTACTGGTAATAAACCTGCTCTGGTGATATTGTCCATAAAACCTGCTATCCGGACCAAAGCATCCTGAAGATCCAGTGAAAACATAATCCCTCCCGGGACCTGAGCTGGGCCTACTGGAGCTGCTGGGATTGAAACCTCCTCCTCGATATGAGCCTGAGGTTCTACCACTTGTGCTGCTGCTCGGGGCTGAGCTCTGTCCCTACCTTGGCCTCTAGGACGACCTCGACCTCGGCCTCTGCCCCTAGCGGGAGCTGCCGCTGCTGGGACCTCGGGCTGCTGGTCGGTAGATGAGGATGCACGTGTTCTTACCATCTGCGGAAGAACATAGTAGAAATTCAATTAACATTTGAAAGATCAAGTCGCACGACTGGAAAGAATAAAGGGAATATTTTCCTAACTCTGCAGCCTCTAGGAATAAATGCAGACGTCTCCGTACCGATCCCTCAGACTTTACTAAGGTTATTCGTGAGTTATGAGACCTGTGCAACCTAGTGCTCTAATACCAACTTGTCACGATCCGGATTTTCCACCATCGGGAGTCATGATGGCGCCTACTAGTGGAAGCTAGGCAAGCCAACTGTCACTTACATTTTCATTAGTTACAGAACTCTTCTTAAAACTTTGATTAACAACAAATAATTACAGCGAAATAATTAAACTTAGCGGAAGACTTAGTCAATTTTATCAAATATGTTACAGAAAACCCAAACATGATACACTACCCAAGACTGGTGTCACAATACTCATGAACTACTAAGAATAATACACATAATTGTCCGAAAGAAATATAAGCTGTTTATCCCGAATACATGAGATAACAGAATAAAATATATAGATAGGAGAGACAACGGGTCCTGCGGACTCATGCAAGGCTACCTCGTAGTCTCAGTAGTCGGAATATCCACAATCGTGCTACTGCGCTGCTGCTGTCCGTAACCTGTATCTGCGCAAAAAGAGCGCAGAGTGTAGTATCAGCACAACCGACCCCATGTGCTGGTAAGTGCCTGGGCCTATCCCAGCGAAATAGTGACGAGACTAAGGCCAGTCACCCACATAAACCTGTATAGTTGAAATATATATATACATATACAACAGCAGAAAACGTTATCAAACGTTTATAAGGAAAGAATTTGCTCTGAAATAACAGTCAACAACTCACAATATCCAGAGTAATCTGGTCAACGGAACAATTCTTACTTTCATGTCTCAATTCATTTTTCATTTCATATCTTGTGGTATGCGTACCACCCGCTCCCAAATGTAACAATAAGTTATATCTTGTGGTAGGCGTACCACATCACTCCCAAATGTAACAATAGGCTACCGGCAACTATGGCTGTGACGACCCGGCCCGTCGTCACGGGAATTACCACCCCGTTATGTTGTAATTACATAATTCATGCTTTTATATAAGTGTTAGAGTCTATCGGGGGAGTTAGGAGTGAATTGGATTGAAAATGAGGCATATAGCCTTTTTGAAGGAGACTTGAATAAGGAAAGTCAACCCGGAGTTGACTATTTGGTTAGAGGGCTCGGAATCGGATTCTGATGATTCGGTTAGTTTCGGAAGGTGATTTATGACTTAGGGGAGCGATCGGAATTGAATTTGGAGGCCCGGTGGAGAAATAGGCTTGAATTGGCTAAGGTTGAATTTTGGCGAAATTCGAACGGTAGGTGAGATTTTGATCCGGGGTCGGAATGGAATTCCGACAGTTGCAGTAGCTTCGTTAGGTGATTTTGGATGTGGCTGCAAAATTTCAGGTCATTCGGACGTCGTTTAGTCGGGTTTTTGATTGAATGCGTAATTCGGAAAGTTTTAAGGAATTTAGGCTTGAATCCGTGTGTAATTGGTGATTTTGATGTTTAGGATGGTGTTTTTATGATTGGAACAAGTTCGTATCGTGTTTTGGAGTATGTTGGTGGTTTTCGTTGGGGTCCCGGGGGCCTCGGGTTGATTTCGGGGGTCCAAACGGACCATTTCTTCTATTTTTGAACTGCTGTTGGCTGCTGGTTTTGTTGCAGACGGATGCTCTATGCGATCGCATAGGGTAGATGCGATCGCATAGAAGGATGGAAGTGAGCCCCAGAGTTGTTCTATGCGATCGCGTAAGAGGAGATGCGATCGCATAGGTATGGAAACTGGCACTCTGCGATCGCAGGGTCACTTGTGCGATCGCATAGAAGAGATTGGAGGGGTAAGAAAAATGTGCTATGCGATCGCATATCAAGGTGTGCGATCGCATAGGTTTGTCAGATTGTGAATTGCGATCGCATAGCCAGTGTTGCGATCGCAGAGAAGAAAAGATGAGGCCTGGAAGGTTGTGCTATGCGATCGCGGGAGTGCATTGCGATCGCATAGAAGGGAAATTGGCAGGAAGATTTAACTCTATGCGATCGCATAGGGTTATTGCGATCGCATAGAAGGAATAGTTCTGGCAATGAATTTAATCCAGAAACAGAGAGTTACGGGTTTCATTCATGGACCCTCCATTTTTGAGTTCTAGAGAGAGAAACTCACGGGAATTGTTGGTAATTCATCGGGGATTCGTTGGAGGTAAGTTTTGTGGCTTAATTACATCATTTTAACATGAAATCCTTGGTTAAATCCCTGTAAATGGAAGATTTATGGTGGGTTTGAGCCCTAGGCCTAAATTTAAGAAAAACACCGATTTGAGTGGGCAAATGGAGTCCGATTTTGGTAAATTTTATATGCCTAGACTCGTATCGAGATGAGGATTCCGAATATGTAATTTTTGTAATTTTTCGACAAGTGTACCAAAAGTCGGGTTTTGACAACTTGTGGGTTTTGATATAAATTGGGTTATTTCGAATGAATTTCGTGAAATTAGCGTATATTGATGCATTCTCTATGATTTTGAGCGGAGTTGGCATCCGAGGAGATTGATTTGCGAGGCAAGCGCAAGGCGGATTGAAGCTTCTACCGGTTCGAGGTAAGTGGTAGTAGTAAACAATGTACTGAGGGTTTGAAACCCCGTACTAGCACTTCACAGTGCTATATTGAGATGAGACACGCGTTCTATGACGGGCGTGGTGACATTGTGATAGGGGGTTCGGACTTAGTCCTTCCCGGCTAATAGAATACTGTGTTGTACGACTGTTAATGAGGTTATGACTGTACAATTGGGCTAATAGCCATGTTTGGGGCCTTGTGCCGATCTGTAAAGCATTAGGGAACCTATAGAGCTAGGTGACCTTTATATCGTGTTGGAAATATACACTCAGCCATAGCTCTAGCTGTATAGCATAATATGAGCCCGTACTAGATGTGTACATTGAGAGAGATTATCTAGGGTGGAATTCCCTGTTCTAGGTGAGTGGGCCTGAAAGGCCAAGTCTATACCGATTGAGATGAGATAGGGTCAAGGACCCACTATGAGATATTATATTGGGCCTGAGAGGCCAAGTGCATACTGACTGGGATAGGGTCGAGGACCCATTATGAGGTATTATGTATATAGATACCTATATTGGATCGGACTGCACGCCGCAGTAATGTACATGTAATATACATGTAATATACATGTAGGACGGACTGCACGCCGCAGTATTATTGCGCTTGGGCTGTAGGAGCCCCTTCGGAGTCTGAGTCTGCACACATTCCAGTGAGCGCTGGTATATTATGGGATCGGGCTGCACGCCGCAGCAGTATAATTATATATGTATATATATATATTGGATCGGACTGCACGCCGCAGTGATATATGGTGGACCTGGCTGCACGTCATAGCACCATAGCGCTTGGGCCTAGGGAGCCCCTCCGAAGTCCGTATACACCCCCAGTGAGCGCCGTCGACGTAAAATGGAGCGGGCTGCGCGCCGCAGCGGTATATGTATTGGAGCGGGCTGCACGCCGCAGCATTATACTTAATCATACCCTACTATTTACTTAAATACTTATACATTATAGACATAAGTATGTGTCTTTATATGTTGAGATGGCCGTACACCGTAGGGGTACGAGCGAGGGTTAGTTCAGTGTGGAATCTTGTAGAGATAAACGTAGATTGGAGGTTAAAGTACTACTATAGTGATGACGTACTTGTGAAGGTTGCCTTAGAGCTGCTAAGTGATAGCACAGGAGTTCTTACTTTCAGTTATTATTTATTATTGTTACTCACTGAGTTGAAATATACTCACCCCACTCCCCTGCACTTTTTGGTGCAGATCCACAGGTGCCCGAGGGCAGTTGAGACATTTTTGCTGCTGATCCATATCTACTTTGGCGGAGATTACGAGGTAGCTGCCAGCGTCCGCAGAGCTTGTTTTCTCCTTCTTTATCATCTTGTTGATTTCCTATTTGCCTAGACTTGGTTGTATTAGGATGCTATTCTGTAGAGGCTCGGTCTCGTGACACCACGATATGTTTGGGACCGTATTTTGTATGTTTTACGTTTCGGTTATCACCCGTTATGACTAACTACTGTTTAAGTTTAATTTATTTAAAAATTGGCTGGTTTAAGGGATAATATGGTCGGGCTTGCCTAGCATTGTCTTGGGCGCCATCACGACTAGGGTTTGGGTCGTGACAAGTTGGTATCAGAGCCTAGGTTAATAGGTCTCGCGAGTCATGAGCCGGTTGGTAGAGTCTCGTGGATCGGTGCGGGGGCGCCTGTACTTATCCTCGGGAGGCTGCAAACCTTTTAGGAAAAGTTTCAATTCTTGGAATTCTTGTCGTGCGATTACTTTTGACTTGAGCTGAACTTTGACATTCTATTCTCTCGCGGATGGCGAGAACTCGATCATCCGGACGTGGAGGACGACCACCACTACCACCTACTAGAGGCCGTGGACGCGGTCGTGGTCGTGGCGGAGTTAGGAGCAGCGAGCGGTGCCGGTCGACCCACGGCCCCCGATTGCGGAGGTGCCGGCGGCACCGGATCGGGCACCGGTCGTGCCCGTTGATATTCGGGCCTACGGGAGACCACCGGCTCGGATACTAGCGATCTGCACGCGGCCTAGCACGGGCGGTTTCGGTTACTACTGCAGCGAGCTGCATCGGGGATCGGGGGTGGTCATCGGACCCCGGCAGTACGCACTCCAGAGCCGGCGGTGCGGGGCATACGGACACCGAGAGGCTCCTCCGGTTCGGCCTGTGGTTCCGGTTCGGCGAGCATATCGGATTCGGGGGGACGGGGTCCCGGCGCATGACGGACGATGAGCGAGCGTCATCTCGAGAGGTTCACCGGGTTATCTCCTCCAGTGTTCACGGGTGCTCCGGGCGAGGACGCCCGAGGTTTTCCGGATAAGTGCCGTCGGATGCTTCGTACGGCGGGGATATTGGAGTCCGGTGGGGTATCTTTCACTACCTTTCAGTTTCAGGGACCAGCCTTTGCTTGGTGGGAGGCTTATGAGCGCCGCGGGCCAGCCGGAGCAGCACCACTATCATGGCCCGAGTTCTCCACTATGTTCTTGGAGAAATGGGTGCCTCGATCTCAGAGAGAGGAGATGCGTAGGCGGTTTGAGGGTCTCCGTCAGGGGGACATGTCAGTGTCAGAGTATGAGATCAGATTTACAGAGTTGTCCAGATATGCACCGTGGTTGGTTCATTCCGACAGAGAGAGGATTGGGCGCTTCGTGGACGGCCTCATTTATCCCATTCGTATTCTGATGACTCGGGAGAGGGTTTTGAGTCGTACATTTGAGGATGTTGTGGATATTGCTCGCGACATAGAGACAGATCGTCGCAGGGAGCGGGATGAGAGGGAGGCCAAGAGGCCTCGAGGAGCAGCTAGTTCTAGTGGCACTCAGACCAGAGGCCAGAGTCAGCAGAGCCGAGGTCGCTCTTTCAGGTCTTCGCAGTCGGGTCGCTCAAATCGTCGTATTTGTTCTTCTAGACGGGGTTATCAGGGTTCACACCAGAGCCAGCCATCTCTCAGCGCCATGCCAGCTCAGAGTTCTTCACAAGCCCCATCTACTCAGGGTTCATCTCGGCCTAGTCCATCAGCTGGCCACTCCAGCGCCAGAGGTCTTTATCAGACTCAGTCCCCAGCACCGGGGAGTTGCTACGAGTGCGGAGTGTTTGGGCACCACCGCAGGGAGTGTCCCCGTCTTGTTTCTAGATCTTATCAGCAGAGGGGGCAGCCCTCGTCATCTGGTCCTTCTACTTCAGCACCCGCCCCGCCAACTTAGGGTGAGGGTCACTCAGCTAGGGGTCGCCCTCGAGGGGGAGGCTGATCAGGCGGACAGGCTAGATGCTATGCTTTTCGGGGCCGATCTGAGGCTGTTGCTTCTGATGATGTCATTACAGGTATTATTTCAGTCTGCCACAGAGATGCCTCAGTATTGTTTGATCCCGGTTCTACTTATTCTTATGTGTCTACATATTTTGCTCCTCGTTTGGGCACGACCCGAGGGAGTCTTGAGCTGCCAGTGCATGTATCTACCCCGGTAGGAGATACTATTGTTGTGGACCACGTATACCGGTCCTGTTTGGTCACTATTGGAGGTCTGGAGACCCGAGTAGACCTGTTGCTCCTCAGCATGATTGATTTTGATGTTATATTGGGCATGGACTGGTTATCTCCATGTCATGCTAATCTGGACTGTCATGCTAAGACAGTCACTTTGGCTATGCCGGGCATTCAGAGGATCGAGTGGCGAGGCACGACTGAGTATGTACCTAGCAGGGTAATATCTTTCCTCAAGGCCTAACGAATGGTTGGGAAGGGATGTCTCTCTTATTTAGCATTTGTGCGGGAGGTCGAGGCCCAGACTCCCAGTATTGATTCTGTTCCCATTGTGCGAGACTTTCTTGATGTGTTTCCCTCAGACCTGTCGGGCATGCCGCCGGACAGGGATATTGATTTTGGGATCGATTTGGTGCCAGGCACTCAGCCTATTTCTATTCCTCCGTATCGGATGGCACCAGCTGAGTTGAAGGAATTGAAGGAGCAGCTCCAGGAACTCCTAGATAAGGGGTTCATTCGGCCGAGTGTGTCGCCGTGGGGTGCACCGATCCTGTTTGTTAAGAAGAAGGACGGATCTATGAGGATGTGTATTGACTATAGGCAGCTAAACAAAGTAACAGTGAAGAATAAGTATCCTCTGCCTCGTATTGATGATTTGTTTGATCAGCTCCAGGGAGCTAGGGTGTTCTCGAAGATTGATCTTCGTTCAGGCTACCATCAGCTGAAGATTAGAGAGTCTGACATTATGAAGACTGCATTCCGGACCAGATATGGCCACTATGAGTTCCTTGTGATGTCTTTTGGGCTAACCAACGCCCCAGCAGCATTTATGCATGTGATGAACAGTGTGTTCAGGCCCTATCTTGATTCATTTGTGATCGTATTCATTGATGACATACTAGTCTACTCTCGTAGCCGGGAGGAGCATGCTCGGCACTTGAGTATTGTGTTGCGGAGATTGAGAGAGGAGAAACTGTATGCCAAGTTCTCCAAATGTGAGTTCTGGCTTGAGTCCGTGGCATTCTTAGGGCACGTGGTGTCCTGTGATGGTATTCGGGTAGATCCGAGGAAGGTCGAGGCAGTGCAGAGTTGGCCCAGACCGACCTCAGTTACTGAGATCCGTAGCTTTATGGGATTGGCAGGGTATTATCGCCGATTCGTTCAGGGATTCTCTTCTATTGCTTCACCCTTGACTAGATTGACTCAGAAGGGTGTTCCTTTCTTATGGTCCGAGGAGTGCGAGGAGAGCTTTCGGAAGCTCAAGACAGCACTGACCACAGCACCAGTCTTGATTCTACCGACAGCTTCAGGTTCTTATACTGTATATTGTGATGCCTCAGGAGTGGGCATTGGTTGTGTGTTGATGCAGGGAGGGTAGGGTCATTGCTTATGCCTCTCGTCGGTTGAAGCCCCACGAGAAGAACTACCCTGTTCATGATTTGGAGCTAGCAGCCATAGTTCATGCCTTGAAGATTTGGAGGCATTACCTGTATGGTGTCTCATGTGAGGTGTTCACGGATCATCGCAGCCTTCAGCACTTATTCAGACAGAAGGACCTTAATTTGAGACGGCGGAGGTGGTTGGAGTTGCTTAAGGACTATGATATCACTATTTTGTATCATCCGGGAAAGGCCAATGTGGTGGCCGATGCCTTGAGTCGGAAGGCGGTTAGCATGGGCAGCCTAGCTTTCATCCCAGTTGGGGAGAGGCCATTTGCTTATGATGTTCAGGCCCTAGCCAATCGGCTAGTGAGATTAGATATTTCGGAGCCGAGTCGAGTGTTGGCTTGTATTGTTTCTCGATCTTCCTTATATGATCGCATCAGGGAGCGACAGTATGATGACCCACATTTGCTTGTCCTTAAGGACAGAGTGCAGCATAATGATGTCAGAGATGTGACTATCGACAGTGATGGTGTTTTGAGGATGCAGGGCCGTATATGTGTGCCCAATGTTGATGGTTTGCGGGAGTTGATACTTGAAGAGGCGCACAGTTCGCGGTACTCTATTCACCCAGGTGCCGCAAAGATGTACCAAGACTTGAGACAGCACTACTGGTGGAGGAGAATGAAGATGGATATTGTTAGGCATGTAGCTAAGTGCCTCAATTGCCAGCAGGTCAAATATGAGCATCAGAGACCGGGCGGTGTTCTTCAGTGTATGGTTATTCCCGAGTGGAAATGGGAGAGGATCACCATGGATTTTGTTACTGGGCTACCTCGGACAGCGAGGAAGTTTGATTCTGTATGGGTGATTGTTGATCGGCTGACTAAGTCCGCACATTTCATCCCGGTTAGTACTACTTACTCATCGGAGCGGTTGGCAGTGATCTTTATTCGGGAGATTGTCAGGTTGCATGGGGTCCCAGTGTCTATTATATCTGACAGAGGCACTCAGTTCACTTCTCAGTTTTGGAGAGCATTTCGGCGAGAGATGGGTACGAGGGTTGAGTTGAGTACAGCATTTCACCCCCAGACAGACGGGCAGTCTGAGCGTACTATTCAGATCCTGGAGGATATGTTGCGGGCATGTGTGATTGATTTTGGTGGTTCGTGGGATGAATTCTTACCACTTGCTGAGTTTGCCTACAACAACAGCTACCAGTCGAGTATTCAGATGGCCCCGTACGAGGCATTGTATGGCAGACGGTGTAGATCCCCCGTGGGATGGTTTGAGCCTGGTGAGGTTAGATTGATAGGGACTGAGTTAGTCCAGGGATGCTCTGGATAGAGCAAAGTTGATCCAGGAGAGGCTTCGTACAGCACAGTCTCGTC
This sequence comes from Nicotiana noctiflora, assembly GCA_032618575.1. NCBI lineage: Eukaryota > Viridiplantae > Streptophyta > Magnoliopsida > Solanales > Solanaceae > Nicotiana > Nicotiana noctiflora. The sequence goes on along the minus strand of JASVEL010009013.1, from coordinate 169,781 downwards.
GGAAGAGTTATGCGGACCGTAGAGTTCGAGAGTTGTCTTTCATGGTTGGTGACAGAGTATTGTTGAAGGTTTCACCTATGAAGGGTGTCATGAGGTTCGGGAGGAAAGGGAAGCTGAGTCCCAGGTATATTGGCCCTTTTGAGATACTCAGGAGAGTTGGAGAGGTGGCATATGAGTTAGCCTTGCCACCCAGTTTATCCGGCGTTCATCCGGTATTCCATGTGTCTATGCTCCGGAAGTACATTGGAGATCCGTCTCATGTATTAGACTTCAGTACCATCCAGCTTGATGGTGATCTATCCTATGATGTGGAGCCTATTGCTATTTTGGGTCGTCGGGTGAGAAAATTGAGGTCCAAGGAGATTGCATCGGTTAAGGTTCAGTGGAGAGGTCGACCCGTGGAGGAGGCTACTTGGGAGGTTGAGCAGGAGATGCGGAGCAGATACCCTCAGCTATTTGAGACTTCAGGTATGTTTCTTGACCCGCTCGAGGACGAGCGTTTGCTTAAGAGGGGAGAATGTGACGACCCGGCCCGTCGTCACGGGAATTACCACCCCGTTATGTTGTAATTACATAATTCATGCTTTTATATAAGTGTTAGAGTCTATCGGGGGAGTTAGGAGTGAATTGGATTGAAAATGATGCATATAGCCTTTTTGAAGGAGACTTGAATAAGGAAAGTCAACCCGGAGTTGACTATTTGGTTAGAGGGCTCGGAATCGGATTCTGATGATTCGGTTAGTTCCGGAAGGTGATTTATGACTTAGGGGAGCGATCGGAATTGAATTTGGAGGCCCGGTATAGAAATAGGCTTGAATTGGCTAAGGTTGAATTTTGGCGAAATTCGAACGGTAGGTGAGATTTTGATCCGGGGGTCGGAATGGAGTTCAGACAGTTGCAGTAGCTCCGTTAGGTGATTTTTGATGTGCCTGCAAAATTTCAGGTCATTCGGACGTCGTTTAGTCGGGTTTTTGATTGAATGCGTAATTCGGAAAGTTTTAAGGAATTTAGGCTTGAATCCGTGTGTAATTGGTGATTTTGATGTTTAGGATGGTGTTTTTATGATTGGAACAAGTTCGTATCGTGTTTTGGAGTATGTTGTTGGTTTTCGTTGGGGTCCCGGGGGCCTCGGGTTGATTTCGGGGGTCCAAACGGACCATTTCTTCTATTTTTGAACTGCTGTTGGCTGCTGGTTTTGTTGCAGACGGATGCTCTATGTGATCGCATAGGGTAGATGCGATCGCATAGAAGGATGGAAGTGAGCCCCAGAGTTGTTCTATGCGATCGCGTAAGAGGAGATGCGATCGCATAGGTATGGAAACCGGCACTCTGCGATCGCAGGGTCACTTGTGCGATCGCATAGAAGAGATTGGAGGGGTAAGAAAAATGTGCTATGCGATCGCATATCAAGGTGTGCGATCGCATAGGTTTGTCAGATTGTGAATTGCGATCGCATAGCCAGTGTTGCGATCGCAGAGAAGAAAAGATGAGGCCTGGAAGGTTGTGCTATGCGATCGCGGGAGTGCATTGCGATCGCATAGAAGGGGAAATTGGCAGGAAGATTTAACTCTATGCGATCGCATAGGGTCATTGCGATCGCATAGAAGGAATAGTTCTGGCAGTGAATTTAATCCAGAAACAGAGAGTTACGGGTTTCATTCATGAACCCTCCATTTTTGAGTTCTAGAGAGAGAAACTCACGGGAATTGCTGGTAATTCATCGGGGATTCGTTGGAGGTAAGTTTTGTGGCTTAATTACATCATTTTAACATGAAATCCTTGGTTAAATCCCTGTAAATGGAAGATTTAAGGTGGGTTTGAGCCCTAGGCCTAAATTTAAGAAAAACACCGATTTGAGTGGGCAAATGGAGTCCGATTTTGGTAAATTTTATATGCCTAGACTCGTATCGAGATGAGGATTCCGAATATGTAATTTTTGTAATTTTTCGACAAGTGTACCAAAAGTCGGGTTTTGATAACTTGTGGGTTTTGATATAAATTGGGTTATTTCGAATGAATTTCGTGAAATTAGCGTATATTGATGCATTCTCTATGATTTTGAGCAGAGTTGGCATCCGAGGAGATTGATTTGCGAGGCAAGCGCAAGGCGGATTGAAGCTTCTACCGGTTCGAGGTGAGTGGTAGTAGTAAACAATGCACTGAGGGTTTGAAACCCCGTACTAGCACTTTACAGTGCTATATTGAGATGAGACACGCGTTCTATGACGGGCGTGGTGACATTGTGATAGGGGGTTCGGACTTAGTCCTTCCCGGCTAATAGAATACTGTGTTGTACGACTGTTAATGAGGTTATAACTGTACAATTGGGCTAATAGCCATGTTTGGGGCCTTGTGCCGATCTGTAGAGCATTAGGGAACCTATAGAGCTAGGTGACCTTTATATCGTGTTGGAAATATACACTCAGCCATAGCTCTAGCTGTATAGCATAATATGAGCCCGTACTAGATGTGTACATTGAGAGAGATTATCCAGGGTGGAATTCCTTGTTCTAGCTGAGTGCGCCTGAAAGGCCAAGTCTATATTGACTGAGACAGGGTCAAGGAACCACTGTGATATATTATATTGGGCCTGAGAGGCCAAGTGCATACTGACTGGGATAGGGTCGAGGACCCATTATGAGGTATTATGTATATAGATACCTATATTGGATCGGACCGCACGCCGCAGTAATGTACATGTAATATACATGTAATATACATGTGAGACGGACTGCACGCCGCAGTATTATTGCGCTTGGGCTGTAGGAGCCCCTTCGGAGTCTGAGTCTGCACACATTCCAGTGAGCGCTGGTATATTATGGGATCGGGCTGCACGCCGCAGCAGTATAATTATATATGTATATATATATATATTGGATCGGACTGCACGCCGCAGTGATATATGGTGGACCTGGCTGCACGTCATAGCACCATAGCGCTTGGGCCTAGGGAGCCCCTCCGAAGTCCGTATACACCCCCAGTGAGCGCCGTCGACGTAAAATGGAGCGGGCTGCGCGCCGCAGCGGTATATGTATTGGAGCGGGCTGCACGCCGCAGGCATTATACTTAATCATACCCTACTATTTACTTAAATACTTATACATTATAGACATAAGTATGTGTCTTTATATGTTGAGATGGCCGTACACCGTAGGGGTACGAGCGAGGGTTAGTTCAGTGTAGAATCTTGTAGAGATAAACGTAGATTGGAGGTTAGAGTACTACTATAGTGATGACGTACTTGTGAAGGTTACCTTAGAACTGCTAAGTGATAGCACAGGAGTTCTTACTTTCAGTTATTATTTATTATTGTTACTCACTGAGTTGAAATATACTCACCCCACTCCCCTGCACTTTCTATGCAGATCCATAGGTGCCCGAGAGCAGTTGAGACATTGTAGCTGCTGATCCTTGTCTACTTTTGCGGAGATTACGAGGTAGCCGCCAGCGTCCGCAGAGCTTGTTTTCTCCTTCTTTATCATCTTGTTGATTTCCTATTTGCCTATACTTGGTTGTATTAGGATGCTATTTTGTAGAGGCTCAGTCTCGTGACACCACGATATGTTTGGGACCGTATTTTGTATGTTTTACGTTTCGGTTATCACCCGTTATGACTAACTACTGTTTAAGTTTAATTTATTTAAAAATTGGCTGGTTTAAGGGATGATATGGTCGGGCTTGCCTAGCATTGTGTTGGGCGCCATCACGACTAGGGTTTGGGTCGTGACAATGGCCAATGCCAAGATTCAAATCACTTTGTGGTCGGCGTGCCACACGATCCCATTTCTTATCATATAAGTGGTCGGCGCGCCACACGATCCCATGTTCTTTAATATATAAGTGGACGGCGCGCCACACGATCCCAAGTTCTTTAATATATAAGTGGACGGCGCGCCACACGATCCCAATTCTTTAATAATGTATATTACCGGCACTAAGCCAATAATCTCTAATCAACAGTATTTTTATTACCGGTGTAAAACCAATAAATGACAATAAATCAATGATATATCCCCGTTACCGGTGTAACACCAATAACACTTACTCAACCATTTATATGTATTTTATCAGTTCCAAAATCTTTCATCACTGCCTTTACATCGGCAAAATCCACATTTACAAGCCCAGGTATCTACAAATAGAAGGGCCACTTCATAATTTATCCAGATTTATAGCACATAATATGATAACGTCATTGGAAACAAAAAAATCCATAACAAAAGTTATCATTAATACAAAAGAAGCATTATTATAAGCTATGCAATTGGGTGCGACGGGTCTGCTTAAAAAAAAGAATCAGAATGTGTATACAACGAAATGACATTAAACCTACAATTTATCTCCGTTACCGGTATAACACCAATAACTATTAATCAACAATTCATACATAACTCAATTTCTATTCCCTCAAGCTAGGATAGAACAAACACTTACCTCGAAAGTTTAAGGCCAACTCAATGCTTACGCACCGCTTTTCCTTTTAAATTTGTCTCCAAATGCTTCAAATCTATTCACAAACAATTTGAAATACTCAACACGAATCGTAGGAATGAATTGGATAATAAATTTACTAATTTTCCGGATAAAATCCGAAATATATTTTAAAATTCAATAGTGGGACCCACATCTCAAAAAATTTCGAAATTCATATTTCCGGAATCTTCGTCTCGCCAGGAGCCCGTACATACCAAATTCACAAAAATTGGAGTTCATTTGTCCCTTTAAATCACTATTTCTATCCAAGAGGGTTTTCTACCATTTTCAACAAAAATTCTCAAATTAAACACTAAAACTTGCAATAGATTCGAGTTATACCACCAAAATTGAGTTAAGAACACTTACCCCGTTGTTCTCTCCAAAAATCCCTTGAAAAAGCGCCTTATCCGAGCTCCAAATCGTCAAAAATGGCAATATATTTTCAGACCTCAAATATATTCTGCCCGGCACTATTCACGGTTACTGTTCACGGTCAAAAATGGCAATATATGTTCAGACCTCAAATATGTTCATGGGCACTGTTCACAACAGATTTTTCTGCAATTTCTGCCCATTTTCTAAGTCCGAAATTATTCCGAGACACCTCCGAAACACTCCCGAGCCCTCGGGGCTCCTAACCAAACACATACACTAACTCAAAAACAACCTACAAACTTACTCGTGCGATCAAATCACCAAAATAACATTAAAAACAATGAATTAAACCATGAAATCCAAGAAATCTTTCAAATTTCATAAACTCCCAAATTTTCCAATTTAAGGCCGAAACACGTCAAACGACGTCCGTTTTCAACCAAACTTTACAGGAAGCGCTTAACCAACATATATGACCTGTACCGGGCGTCAGAACCAAAATACGAGCCCGATACCATTACTTTTTGATAAAATTCATTTTCATTTTCCTTAAACATTTTCAGAAAATAATTTAACAGAAAAATTCTTTTACCGGGGTTCTAGACCTCGGATTTCGATTCCGGGCATACGTCCGAGTTTCATGTTTTTCTACGGATTTTCTAAGACCGTCAAATCATGGGTCCGGGTCCGTTTACCAAAAATGTTGACCAAAGTCAACTATATCAATATTAATATCAAAACTCTTCAAATTTTCCACATATTTCATATGTTTCAACATAAAAAATTTTCAGCTTCGCACCTGGACTGCGCACGCAAATCGAGGCAACTATAAATGAGGTTTTCACGACCTCAGAAGCTCGAAATGATTAATAAAACAAGTGATGACTCTTTGGGTCGTCACAAGCAGCCTCTACACTGACATCTAACACAACTGCCCAATTAAGAAAGTACTCCTTCCCAGTTGTCCGCTAGTTCTTTGAAACATAATTCACTCTGCTAAAATATATTCTAACGCACTTCACCACTTAACCCGTGGCATTTCTTGCATAGCTCCTAATGCAATAGTTCAAAATCACCGAACACTATGATAACCAGTCCAAATTCCAATGTCACATCCACAATATAACATACCAGCTAACAAAGATTCACCGCGATAATGTAACCTGTACATCAGAACTGCATATGACACACACATCATCATACCTGATCCTAGTTTCCACCGTGCGAATACATGCACCCATTTGATACCTAATCATTCCATGACAGATACTCAATATTTACCTGTGCTACCATGCAAACCCGAATACCACTAGTGGACCCAACAAGAGCATGCCACAATACTACTGAAGTTTAATCAGTTTAATCATATTACCATTTTCTGAAACACATACTCGCGTCAACTCGCTATGATTAGCAACATCATTTCCTTGGACATATGACGGCCATTCACCCTAATCATATGAAGCTCTATTATCTAATCGCTTAGAAGGAATCACTACACATTTCATGCTCTACATGACATACATATGCCTTGTCCAAATTCGTACAATGCTGACATGACGGATGAGATCCGTATACATTCTTAGCCACCGTCGAGACAACAATTCATTAGTTTTGTACTCTTGGGAAGGAATATCACCTTATTCACCAAACAATGGTCTTAGCTCTTTACTTTACTTCATATACTCAGATTGCACCGATCTCGAATTCAATGATCTCGTCTCAGCCAGTACGAAATGCTCGGGCAATAAACCACTCCAGACGTAGTTAAATGTTGCATGTTACCCCAACGTGCCAATAGGCAACCAATTCGAATGCGGTACTATAGAAACGAGCTTTGAAAGGAATTATCAAATCCGACGCACTAACACAGACTTTCCTTGGAAAACAGGAAGCCAGACATACCAAGATGGCATATAAAGAACTATACTGGATATCACACTGAACTGGCCTAATAACCTTTCAAAGGTCCATGATAACTTCCATTTTCTTCATAAAACACAAGAACAACCATCATAATCGGAGTTATCCTCCCCAATTCACAACCCAATATGCCACGTGCCCTCCAAGCATGAATTCCTCAATTTAACGACACTATCATAACCTTCATACTTGGTTTACATCTTTAACTAGTCAAGTGACTGCTTGCCACACTTATATAATCTTCTAGTGGAACACACTCCCACAACCTACCACAACAATATATGGGGCGCACCTCCAAACCACTGATCGAACTAACGCTGAAGAGCGATCAAGAATCATTAACCAGGACACAACACCACTCTCAGGTGATGCTGAAGACGATATTAATTTATCTGAACCATCGAAACTTCCTTGCTGCTCATCCGATCTCTTGACATCTTGTCAAAACTTTTCCTTCACTCGTGCCGTTCTCGGCTCAATTTCTACAATCGGAATTGGTTCGCCAGTATACTTTAAGACAGAACCAACATAGCACATAATCGTGCAATCAGCTAATCAATGGCAACCTCCCCAACTTAGCTCGAAGCCATATATATCACAACACATATACTCTATTGCTGTCGCAATACCATGGTGAGATTAAACACACTCTTTCATAAGCTTGTGGAAACACAAATCATCTGGAATTTTAACTCTTCTTCATTTTTTTCTCGCATTCACCCATATAACAGTTAAGCCTATTTTCTAGGTGTTCAAATTTAAACTAAGTCCCAATTTTTTCAAAAATTTCGGCAGAGTTTCCTTGTAATTGGGCCTATCCACCTGCCAGAGAATCACCAAAACCATCCTAACAGTACGGCTACATCTTAACAAAATATCAAAATGTATATCAACAACATTAATCTCAAAACTACCTGTTTTACATTATATAAATTGATACAGGGACATGCGTTGCACTTATTTGAATCATAACAGATATAAAATACCGTCGATTTTGGTCTTTCTGAGTTTGAGCTCAAACCGCCACACGTATTGCACTTAACTTTCCAACTAGGAGATACAATAATATTCGTGACGTGCCCGCAACTTGGGGTTACACACCATATCGCAATAGGAACGAATCGCTTAACAATTCATCTATTATCCCACAAACTTCTTCGTCACTACCAAGATCACATAGATACACCTCACAACACTAACTTACTCATCACATGGATATCCGACCGCCATCCCCGCTAATAAGGATATTACAGAACACATAAGTTAAAAGTACTTGCTCGCATAATCAGCACTTTGGTGCTCAAGCCGTAGGTGAAGATTCGGCCTCAAGTCCTCCAAATTGGCCCAACATGAACTCACGAAAATTACATCTCACTCCTCGATCAGGGAATCTCCAGCCATCGATGCAGATGTATTATTGAATGCTCGCATGCGCGTACAGACTTGTGGAAGGAATTTCAGGAGTTATTTCTCAAGCTAAATCAAATACGCACGATAAGAATTTCAAGAAAGTGAAGTGTTTCCTAAAAGTTCTATAGCCTCCCGAGGATAGATACGGACGTCTACGTACCGATCCGCGAGAGCCTACTAAACCGGATCATGACTCGTGAGGACCAGTAACCTTGGCTCTGATACCAACTTGTCACGACCCAAACCCGGTAGTGATGGTGCCCAACCCTAAAGCTAGGCAAGCCAGACCAACAACTGTTTCCACATTTAAAGACCAGTCCCAAAAGGACAAATTTCAAGAAGAATATATAAGTTAATAGATACTCCAATAAAAATAGTATGAATAAATAATGAGAAGTGCGAAAACGAACTAACACTCCCAAAGATCTGGGGTCACAAGTCTAGAGCCTCTAAACAAAACCGAATAGTAATAGAGAATACCGAATGAAATACTCAAATCTGAAACATATAATAGTAATTGAATGGAATGAGAAGCTAGGTTCTGCGAACGTCTACAGCTACCTCAGCAACTCGAAATAACTTTGTAGAAGCTGGAGTGCTCGTCTATCTCTCCTGCGTACCTGAATCTGCACACAAAGGTGCATGGGTAGGGGTGAGTACTATGTACTCAGTGAGTAAAAAGTATATAAAATAGCTGAAAGTAGGAAAACCATTAATTTCTCTCTTAAAAATCGCCTCAGGAGCTTCTTCCCATTACAAAATTGGAAGAAAACTCGACCTGCTCATTATAGGTATACGGTTCATGCGTTTTACTGCACCCAATGGATTCTGTATGACATTCTAATGAATTTAGGCTTTTGAATCACTCAATTTGACCTTATAATGAAGGAGATATGTAGGTTTTAAGATTTGCAAATAGTGCAGGTTTTTAATACGCCTTCAGGGGCAGTTTCGTCATTTACCTGAAAATCTGGGCAACCTTAGCAAAATAGCCATAAAATCCTCATACGATGTCCAAATTTGATGATTCTTTTTGCCACGGGTCCGTAATTACGATACGGATCTAATTCTTTATTCAAAACAGTTGTCGGAGCTAATTTGTTCAATATGATATCATTTATGCTTGAAGAAACGATGTCGAAGCATAAGAAAAACGAGCAAGACGCAACCCAAACCTATCCGAAACTCATCCGAGCTCCTCGGGACCGCATACGAACATATTAAAATGTCACATATGATCATGAAAACTTAGTTTCACTCTCAAATCACCAAAACTAACATCAAAACACCAAATTTACATCGGATTCAAGCCTAAGTTCTTCTAAAACTTCCGAAACTTGCATTTGATCTAAAAGCCAAACCAAACCACGTCCGAATTACCTAAAATTTTGCACATATATCAGAAATCACATATAGAAGCTACAGCAACTCTCAGACTTCCATTCCGACCTTCGGATCAAAATCTCGCCTATCAACCGGAATTCGCCAAAATCCAAACTTAGCCAATTCAAGCCTAATTCTACACCGGACCTCCAAATTTAATTTTGATTGCGCTCCTAATTCATAAATCATCCCCCGAAACTAGTCAAATCATCAAAAATCCATTCCGAGCTTTCTAACTCATCGGTCAATATCCGGTTGACTTTTCCAATCTAACCTTCCCAAAAAGAGGTTTATTGCCTCATTTTTAACCGGATTCTCTCCGATATACTTACAACTCTCCAAACACATATAAATAAACATATGAATGTATAAAATGGAGAAAACGGGACGGTAACTCCCGTAACAACGGGTCGGGTTGTTACAAGTAGATTGGAGGTAAGATTGTAGTGTATATTATAAAGCTATTGGCATATTCCTACATAAGTAATGTTAGTTTTAACTATGAACCATTGTTGCGTTCTGTCCTAATTAACATCTTCCATTTAAGTAGACCCCAGCATTGTGATGTAATACACAAGGCATCTACAGAGGGCCCTACCAAATCCCACGCTAAAGAAATTATTCACGCATAGCTACATATGGATTGTACCTCGACTCGGAAGTCGTAAACCATCTTTAATAATTTTAATATCTCTATGACATTGAAGACATAGTTACCTTTGCATTACTATGCTTGTACATGGGGATTAACCTATTACCAAATTTCGAAATCATACGATTGTAGTGATGATTCCGATTAAACTTATGTTTCGATATAGAGGAAGTGATTAGCATATGTATTCATTCAGTTACTTATAATTTCGGTACGCTTCTCGAATTCTTAAAACCTGAACGGAAGTTCTGGGTTGCTTATTCCCAGCAGAGTCGACAGAGCTGTCACACCTTCCTTTTTCTTTACTACTTCTTCCGAAGCACAAAGTATACCTCATTAATTACTAATACACCCCGAAATAGGTTATAATAATAACAAGGAAGGAGTTTTTCCACTTTAAGGACAATCGAAACGGAAGGGGGACCAAAACGTATTAATTGGAGGGGATTGTAGTCTCTTATTTTGTTTGATAGGTGGATAAGATGGGTCATCATTTAACTTGTGAGTCATTACCTCCGTAGTATTCATAAATAGTATTTTTAGTGCACGATTTGTATTGTCGTATTAGTCTAATGAACTTATGTGATTGGACAAATGTTATTCTTATAACATACGAATGGACCGTGAATATAATATGTAAAATTAAGTGATATGTAGTCGGTATTACTCCAATGGACTAATCAGGCATATTTTCTAGGATGGCCCTATTTTTAGTATATGTAGGTCAATAACTGTTCGATAATTGTCATTGACCACAGTTGAGTTTACAATTATGATATGACATTACATATGATTACCATCGCTCACCTTCTAGAATAATTAGGTCCTAGTGTAATCATATCATAATATAGTAGGACGCATCGCTCTACGATAACCATATTATCAACTGTGGTAAATCTTTATAGTCATACTGATGAGCTATAGCTATTTGAACGTTATGTAGTCATAAGACTAATGGCTATAGCTTGGGAACATATAATGTAATACCATTTATGACACCTAATTTGAATATTTAATCAACATATACCAAAACCGTACTGATGGAAATGGCTTGAATTTAATATATATATTTATCATATTTAACATAGATTGGGAATAAGATTGTAGTGTATATTATCTACCATATATTCAGTGATTGTTTCCCCATGGACTTATGTGATTGTACATCTTAATATGTTACGATTGTATTACCATACTATAGTATGACTCAATTATTATATAGGACTTATAAATAAGTGTATTATGAGTAATTGTATCGTATTATATAATAGGAATATTTACGTGTGTATACCATATAGCAAACCTTATTACCAACCATGTTTAAGGTTTGTGTTTATTACGTTTAAGCATACCAAGTTTCAATTTATGTACCATAATTCAAATTAAGGCTTTAATTAAGTTATCATTAAATGTAGGAGTGTATTTAGGGACAAAATCTCCCAATTTATTTTGTTACCCGCTTCTCTCTCTTCTAATTTTTAAATTTTTCGTTCCTCACCCCCTACCCCAATTTATTTAGAGAAAGCCATCAGCAAATGTCAACAGTACCAATGCACGACAAATCAAAAAAAATGAATGCTCGGCCATCGAGAAAAATTGGAAAAAATTCAGTGTAACACATGAATTATATCCGATTAAACAATTGATGCTATATTGAAGTGCAATTTCTGAAGAATGGAAGACATGCAAAGGCCACGAGTTTCTGGAAACATTTTAATGTGTCTCAATTTTGAGGTTTAATTGTCGTTATTTTATATTTTTATATGAATCGTTAATATATTTGTAGTTAAATTGTAGTTTATATTTGTGGTAGATTTGTAGTTGTTTTCAGTGGTTTTGTAGTTAAATTGTAGTTATACTGACATTTTTTATTGTAGTTGTTCTCGGTTATTATGTAGTTAAATATATTTTAATTGTAGTTAAATGTAGTTTATTGTACTCAATCCATTATATAGTAATTACCCGCCTTGTAGTTTAATGTAGTATAAGTGTAGTAATTTTGTAGATTCCCTTAAAAACAATACAACTTCATACAATATTAAAACTGATTTGTATTTATTTGTAGTTTTTTTGTAGAAATTTTATAAAAAGAAATAAAAAAGTTTGTCATTAGTTTATTTGTAGATAAATGTAGGAATATATTATTATATATTAACATAAAATCAGACTTCCTCTTCTACATTCCTTCTTCTTCTCAAAAAACACAGAGATGAGAACCATTTTTTATAATCAGAATTTTTTCCATTCAATTATAGCATAATTGGGATTTTTAGACATGATTGAAACATTATCAGAATGACATGGAGACATTTTTGAGTATATGGTTCTTGCATCTGAACTCGTGTGGAGCAACTCTTCTTCAATATTGTTCATATGAATAAAATTGTGTTGGTTGGTTCATATCAACTAGTACTGGTGCATCTAATGACCAATAAATTCATATATTTGAAGTTCAAAATCGATCTTTTTGCTGAGTTTTGCGGGTTTGAAACTAATGTATATTGTTTATAGCCTATTTGTTCTATAACTTTATTCTTAAATAAATAGGAATTTTTACATGTGTATAGTAATAGGGAGAGAGAGGCGGCATATTAGGAAGATTTTTAGCTGCTAAGGTCACTAAATCAATTAGGATATTCTTTTCCTGATTTTTAGCGCGCCATATTAGGAATATTTAGCTACTATTAATTACTAATTAATGAATGGTATAAAAATTATAGAAAAACAGTGCACAAGGCGGGTAATTTACCAAATATGCATATTTTTTGTAATAAGGTTTCATATATGGTATAGATAGGAAAAAATCCCTATATAATAACTATACTATTGTTTATATCTTAGTATATGATTGTAGTACAGACCCATAAACCATTGATACTTATACTATATACGAATATGCCAAATAAAATTGGTATCCCATGGCATATAGGTACATTACCATATACTTTAGTCATAGGAACTTCCGTTTATATATAATTAGGGAGTAATTATAATAATACAGAATTGGTATGTAAACGGTATATGAAATAGTGTCATAATGGTTATCCAATCATGTAGTAATGTAAATTGGATAAGAATTGTAATTATAATATTTTTGTCATCGGCTATTGTTGATATATAAGCTAGTTGTTGATATTATAGGGTCCTATGACTACATTGTAGTGTATATCATAACTTTTTAAGCAATTTACAATTATTTTATATTTCACCAATTACAGTGATGAACCGATATCCTTTACCTCGTATTGATGATCTATTTGATCAACTTCAGGGCGCACATGTGTTTTCCAAGATTAATTTGTGCTCAGGGTACCACCAGTTGAAGATTCACGACAGAGATGCTAAAGAATACAATCGTACCATTCAAAACTGGTTAGAACCACGTAAATCATATATTATATTACAACACCTGAATCCTTCTTCAAATGTTACGTCCAAAATCACTAGGCCTACGAGTAATACCTATTTAAACGTCATATTAGTGACTAATATGAGCGAATAATCTAAACCTTTGGAAATTAAGTGGAATATGGATATCCTAAACCATCCGTATTGTTTATGGTAAACGGAATTATGGTACGGAATATATATTGTATGAACTAATCCACATTATAATATTGTAACTAGGACTAATGTGTAAGTAATATACTTGTCACGACCCAAATCCGGTCGTGATTGCGCCCATCAATTAGGCTAGGCCAGCCAGACCAACAATTTGTTCTTCACAGATAAATATCAGTCCCAAATGGACAACTCAAGAAGAATATATGAGTCAAAGAAACCCCAATAGTAATAATACGAACAAATACTGAGAAGTGCGAAAAACGAACTAACACTCCCAAAGATCTGGAATCACAAGTCTAGAGCCTCTAAACAAAACCGAATAATAGCAGAGAATACTGTATGAAAATACTCAAATCTGAACATAAAGTAACAACTGAAAAGAGAAAGAGAAGCTAGGTTCTACGAACGCCGGCAGCTACCTCAGCAACTCGAAATAACTCTAATATAAGCTGGAGTGCTCGTCTAACCCTCCTGTGTACCTGAATCCGCACACAAAGGTGCAGGGAGTAGGGTGAGTACTAAGTACTCAGTGAGTAATAAATATATACAACTAGCTGAAAGTAAGAAATCCACAGAATACCACATAATGAAGCTAAACTACAGTCCAATCCTCTTATGAACTAGCAACAACAGTACAACACAATTATCACAGATAATTCAACAGATAGAGATGCAATGCAATGCACATGACCGCTACGGCATGTAGCCCGATCCATTTAACGTCGACGGCGTTCACTGGGGGTGTGTACAGGCTCTGGAGGGGCTCCTACAGCCCGAGCGCAATACCGTTGCGGCGTGCAGCCCGATCCTCATACCAACCGCTGCGGCGTGCAGCCCGATCCATCCTCAGTCCACAACATGCATATGAGTCACACAACAGCTCAACTTATTTATTTCCAGGTTCCAATTCATTTAATTATGAAAATACTTAAATTCTTTGTTAATTTTCAAAAACAGGTGACTTAGCATTTTAATACGGTGATTTCAAACCAGGACTGAGATCAACGATTAAGCAAAACAGAGCTATCACATATATAACTATCCCCTAGGGATACTGCAGGTTGGCACAAGGCCCCAAACATGGCATACAACCCACAAATATATCAAACACAATGTGTTTCAACCACATATATCATGTTACTCATATCCGGGATGGACTAAGTCTCGATCCCCGGTCACGATCAATCCCGCACCTACCAAGGGGTGCGAGCCATGCCCTACTAGCGTCACAATGTGCTAAGCCGGGGTTTCGAACCCTCAGGGGCTACCATATACACAAACTACTCACCTCTAGCCGGTCGTAGACTCGTCCGCGATGCCTTTTCCTTTTGAATTTGCCGCCTCGTGTGTAGAATCTAGTCAAACCACAGCAATTATGGCAATTACGGGTCAAAAAAACATAACCCAATTCAATTAACATGAAATACGCATAAATGCACTAAGTTGGTAAAATCCGACCCCGCGCCCGCTGCTCGAAAAATTCCGAAATTTATACCAACGCATTCTAGGAAGAGGCAAATCTGAAAATAAAGAAGATAAAGAACACCAAATTTTAACGTGGAAAACCCTTCAAATCGAAGGTAAAAACCACGGGATCACAAAGATCCAAAAAAATTCCACTATAAAAATAAGATGGTTACAATGTTATCCAAATTAGCTATACAACAGGGTCCAAACACTGAGCAACAAGAGCAACAACTAATCAATTGGGAAAGAGTATAATCCACAAAACGAAGCTGCTGTTTAAGGCACGAAATCAGATGCTACATGCCTCAGAATCCGCTCTCCACCGTTCATATTCAAGAGTAGGATGTTAGGAACACTCAGTCAAAATTTCAGCTCGATCCAACGGTTAACGAATCAGAAAATGTTATTTGAATGTTGGCTGGTCGGAATAAAAATCTGCAGCAAAAGAAAATATTTTTCTTCTCACTTCTCTCTTCTCTCTTGATGAAAGCTCTCTCTAAACCGCTCTTATGTGCTTAAGTCTTTCAAAGACTTGTATCAATGAGCATAGAATAATTCTCCAAGGTTGTCCTATTTATAGATCTTGAGTGGTGCTTTCTCTTAAAGCCAAAACCCACTCAAAATAGGAATAAACCGAATCCAATTCCAAATAGGATTGGAAACCAAAAGAGAATAGAATTAGGCCATTGGGCCTTTGGCTGGACAACATGGGCATGTGCCCAACACAATATGGGTATGATATTACCCTACCATTGATTTAGGTCTGGTAGTAATTCATACTTCTTGGTCTAATATTTATTCAGAGAATTATTATGACAATATGAAACTACATATATAACCAAATTACCATATATTATAATATGTCATAGGAAAAATGTAACTATACTATAAAATTAGTTCATAGACTATTTATACTAATCGTATAATGTCAATCTTGATATATGGATAATCCCATAACTAAAAATTAGTTCAGTAAATTAGTTCAATTACTCGATATGGGAGTCATTTATATTTTACATTCGACCTCACTCGAATTAACTCACATTTGACCTCGCTTGAATTAACTTATATTCGACCTCGCTCGAATTAAATTACCTTCGACCTTTTTCGAATTAACTCACATTTGACCTCGCTCGAATTAAATCACATTCGACCTCGCTCGAATTAATTAAATTGACATTCGATCTCGCTCAAATTAATTAAAGAGACATTCGTCCTCGCTCTAATTAACTCACATTCGACTTAAATATAAGAATTGAGTATGAATATACGATGAGCATCGTAGATACGTGGTTGTCCCAAGTGCCACGCTTTTTGCCGTGTGGAGTACTCATATTAAACCACTACAATACATATTCCGATAACTACACTTATTGGCTATAGCCACAGTATATTAATTTGCTACAATCATATTCATTCCTAATCCCACGTAATTATAAAACTAAGGTAATTATTACGATATAGTGTGAATGACTTATAACTAATATGTCCTAGTATATGAATTACTCCCATTACTAGTAAAGTTCCATTAGGATTGACTAATGATAGGTTTTTTGTACTAGGAATAGGTCAATACCACGATCTTCCCAATAGCTATGTACAGTATATTTAGCCACAATATACTTATGTTCCCTATTTATGTTGCTTTGTAAATATAATCTCTGTAGAAAATACAATCTAAATGAAATTAGGTAAGCTACAAATATAATAGGGTGTTATAAGAATATTATATTGGGATAATTAGGTAACACAAGATTATATCTCTGAAATAGATATCTACAATTTTATGATAACATAGTAATACTTCCGTTTTGAGAATAATTATTTACGTGTATACTAGTGTATTGGGAAAAAACTTTTTATGACGTGGCAAGACACGTGGAATATCAAACAAAAAAAAAATTATTATTATTTTGAGGAGAAAATACAAAGAAGTAAATTAGGCACGGGGTGAAAGTCGATTAAGAAGTCCCGTACCTATTTAGAACAGGTGAGAACGTAACTACGGAGATGAAGGACATCAACAGCAAATAGACACGAGCTTCGTATCTGTTCAAGACATTCAACGGTAACGAGCCAAAAAAAAACATTTAAAGCATGGATCTGAAGGCAGAAAGAAGTCCAGATTCAGTCATTAAACGCCAATACGTTGAAGAATTGGCATTTAATGAAAATGATTGTGTAATGACTTACTTAATGCTATTTATTACCTATTAAAACTTACGTTTTATCCCTCCATCTAGAGTAGGTGTCACGACCCTAGCTTACCAATCGTGAACATGTCGTGATGGCAACCAGTCCCCACGACTAGGTAAGCCTAACACGTTGCGGAATATACAAGCTATGAACACTTAAATAAGAAACAGCGGAAAAATAGAATAAAAAGATATGTAATCCGTGCCGCTTGGCACATACATCCGTCAACACAATGAATAAAATGCTACCAAGATCCGGAATCCCACGGTAACACAGACTAAAAGAGAATATACAACTGTGGCTCTATGTGTAAAGAGTATCTAACAACGAAATGAAGGAAAAATGTCAACTAGTACTATTAGAATAGAAGGAAAGCCTCCGGATCCGCGGACGTAGCAGATCATACCTCGAGGTCTCCCTGAAAGCTGCGGAATCACCTAGTACGAGCCTGCTCTGATGTACCTGGATCTGCACAACAAAAGTGTGCAGAAGAGTAGCATGAGTACACCACGGCGGTACTCAGTAAGTGCCAAGCCTAACCTCGATGGAGTAGTGACGAGGAAAGTCAGGGCCCTACTGAGAAACAATAATATAATGATGATAACAATAATAAGCAGTTTAAATGATAATAATTTCCGAAATAACAACAATAAGATGATTACCGCAACCGTCTACAATTAAGCTAACAACAAATAACCAACTCACTAAAACAAGTCCAGGACCTGTGGGAATTGAACCCACAGTCCCATTGACAGTACCCATGGGTCTCCGGGAATCGAACCCGTAGCCCATGTCTCAGTAAATCTCAGGATCTCCGGGTATCGAACCCGCAGTCCACATCTCAAGATCTCCGGGAATCGAACCCGCAGTCCACATCTCAATAAATCTCAGGATCTCCGGGAATCGAACCCGCAGTCCACATCTCAATAAATCTCAAGATCTCCGGGAATCGAACCCGCAGTCCACATCTCAATAAATCTCAGGATCTCCGGGAATCGAACCCGCAGTCCACATCTCAATAAATCTCAGGATCTCCGGGAATCGAACCCGCAGTCCACATCTCAATAAATCTCAGGATCTCCGGGAATCGAACCCGCAGTCCACATCTCAATAAATCTCAGGATCTCCGGGAATCGAACCCACAGCCCTGGGATCTCCGGGAATTGAACCCGCAGTTCACAACCACAGCAATTAAAGGAAATACACAGAGAGAATATAATATGCTTAACTATAACTTCACCGGTAAATAGTGCCAATAATTATCAAGAAGCTCAATTAAGACAATTAGGCAACTAGACAGTTAAATACTACCTAATCATGCTTTTCTAACTACTACCGGGTAAGAATATCGAATTAACAACTAAAAGCAGGAATATCACTCATCGAACATTTTAAGTAAATTATGTGTTCAACAGCCAGCGCATGTACACGCCCGTCACCTCGCGTACAAGGCATTCAACTATCACATAATATCCTAGGGGTGAAAGTTCCCCCACACGAGGTTAGACAAGCCACTTACCTCGACTCCAGTACAAAACCGCTATGAGACAACTCTCTTGCCGCGAATGTCGGCCTCCACAGGTATAGTATCTGATAAAAATCAATAGAATCACATCAAAATAGGCCAATTGGGCATTACCCAATCAAAATAACTCAAAATACACCAAAACCCACAAGTTGCCAAAACTCGACTTTCGGTACGCTTATCGAAAAATCACGAAAATTATATATTCGGGCTCCTTATCTCAATACGAGTCCGTGCATATAAAATTTATCAGAATCGGACTCTGTTTGCCCATTCAAATCAAGGGTTTTCTAAAATTTAGGCCTAGGGCTCAAACCCACCTTAAATCTTCCATTTTCAGTGAAATAATCATGGATTTCATGATAAACCAACGAATTAAGGTCAAGAAACTTACCCCCGATGTTTTCCCGATGATATCCCAGCGTTTCCCCTTCAATTCCCTCTCTTGGAGCTCAACAATGGCGGTTTTGGTGGCCGCGACTGAAATGTTCTGGACTTAAAGTCACTGCCAGGCCATTTTACTCTACGCGATCGCAGCACCGGGCTTGCGATCGCGATGCACAAAATATGGGCGGCCTAATTTTCCTCTACGCGATCGCGTGATCCTGGACGCGATCGCAGTGAACAACTCAGCGACCCTACGCGATCACAATGACACGAACGCGATCGCGAAGAACAAACTCGTCCGACTCCCCAAACTACCCTATGCGATCGCATATTACCTCACGCGATCGCGATGCTTACTCTCCCAGACTTACGCGATCGCACGCTTTACTTCGCGATCGCAGAGCTCAGGATTTCTCCCTTACGCGATCGCATGTCCATCTCGCGATCGCGGAGAGCAAAATTTCTCTGCAATTATTGCAGCAGAACAGCAGTGCCTTTTGGCACAAATTGGTCCGTTTGGACCCCCGAATTCATCCCGAGGCTCCCGGGACCCCAACGAAAACCACCAACATACTCCAAAACACGATACGAACTCATTCCAATCATAAAAACATGTCTAACAACATCAAAACCCATAATTCACATCGAATTCAAGCCTAAATTTCTTAAAACTTTCCGAATTGCACATTCGATCTAAAACCCGACCAAACGATGTCCGAATGACCTGAAAATTTGCGAACATATCCAAAATCACATAACGAAGCTACAGAAATTGTTGGAATTCCATTCCGACCCCCGGATCAAAATCTCACCTATCGTTCGGATTCGCCAAAATTTCGAACTTCGGCATTTCAAGCCTAATTGAGCTATGGACCTCCAAATACATTCCGAACACGCTCCCAACCCCGAAATCACCTAACGGAGCTAATGGAACCATCAGATTTCCGTTCCGAGATCGTCTTAATGCTGTTCCGGCTACGGACCATTTTCTAACTTTAAAGTTCTTCTTTAGGGACTAAGTGTCCCAAAATGCTCCAAATTTCAGAACCGACTCTCCCGGCAACCCACAATAGCAGAAATGAACTTAGGGGAACAGTTAAATTGGGGATTGGGGCGTAATTTTCTAAAACGACCGGCCAGGTCATTACATCTTCCCACACTTAAAAGATTCGTTTGTCCTCGAACGAGCATAGAAAACATACCTGGAGTAGTGAAAAGATGAGGGTACTGGCTGCGCATATCCTACTCGGTCTCCCAAGTCGCCTCCTCGACCGGCTAGCCCCGCCATTGAACCTTTACCGAAGAGATGTTCTTTGACCTTAGCTTTCTGACCTGCCTGTCTAGAATGGCTACTGGCTCCTCAACATAAGACAGATCCTTGTCTAGCTGAACAGAAGTGAAATCCAACACATGCGACGGGTCACCATGGTATCTCCGGAGCATGGAGACATGAAATACGGGATGAACTCCGGCTAGACTGGGAGGTAAGGCCAACTCATAAGCAACCTCCCCAACACGCCTCAAAATCTCAAAAGGGCCAATAAACCTAGGACTCGGCTTTCCTTTCTTCCCAAACCTCATAACGCCCTTCATGGGCGAGACTCGAAGCAGAACCCGCTCACCAACTATAAAAGCCACATCGCGAACCTTCTTGTCCGCATAACTCTTCTGTCTAGACTGGGCTGCACGAAGTCTGTCCTGAATCACCTTGACCTTGTCCATTGCATCCTGAACCATATCAGTACCTACACCTCCTACCATATAAGGCCTCATACGGTGCCATCTGAATACTAGACTGGTAGCTGTTGTTATAAGCAAACTCCGCCAGTGGCAAGAAGTGATCCCATGAACCTCCAAACTCAATCACGCACGCACGGAGCATATCCTCCAAAATCTAAATAGTGCGTTCAGACTACCCATCAGTCTGGGGGTGAAAGGCTGTGCTCAGCTCTACCCGAGTACCTAACTCCTGCTGTACGGCTCTCCAGAACCGTGAAGTGAACCGAGTGCCTCTATCCGAAATGATGGAAACTGGAATACCATGCAGCCGAACTATCTCCCTGATATAGATCTCCGCCAGTCGTTCCGATGAATAAGTAGTGCTCACCGGTATAAAATGGGCGGACTTGGTCAGCCGATCCACAATAACCCAAATGGAATCAAACTTCCTAACGATCCGTGGAAGTCCAGATACAAAGTCCATGGTGATGCGCTCCCATTTCCACTCTGGAATCTCAATCTGCTGCATCAATCAACCCGGACGCTGATGTTCATACTTCACCTGCTGGCAGTTGAGGCATCCGGAAACATAATCAACTATATCCCTCTTCATCCGCCTCCACCAGTAATGCTGTTTCAAGTCCTGATACATCTTCGCGACACCCGGATGGATGGAATACCGCGAACTATGGGCCTCTGCTAGAATCAGCTCTCGAAGATCATCTACATTGGGCACACAGATACGCCCATGCATCCTCATGACTCCATCATCCCCGATGGTAACATCTCGAGCATCACCACGCCGAACTCTATCTTGAAGGACAAGCCAATGAGGGTCGTCGAACTGACGCTCCCTGATGCGGTCAAATAGAGAAGACCGAGAAACCACACAAGCCAGGAACCCGGCTGGGCTCCGAAAGATCCAGTCTAACAAACTGCCTGGCCAAAGCCTGAACATCCATCGCCATAGGCCTCTCCGAAGCCGGTAGATATGCTAAACTCCCCAAACTCTCTGCCCGACGACTCAAGGCATCAGCAACCACATTAGCCTTGCCCGGATGATAGAGAATAGTAATATCATAGTCCTTCAGTAGTTCCAACCATCTCCTCTGACGCATATTCAGGTCCTTCTGCTTAAGCAAGTGCTGCAAGCTCCGGTGATTAGTGTAGATCTCACAAGGAACCCCATATAAATAATGACGCCAAATTTTCAAGGCATGAACAATGGCAGCTAGCTCCAAATCATGAACAGGGTAATTCTTCTCATGCACCTTCAGCTGTCTCGACGCGTAGGCAATCACCCTACCGTCCTGCATCAATACCGCACCGAGTCCAACTCGTGAGGCATCACAATATACAGTATAGGACCCCGAACCTGTAGGCAACATCAATATAGGGGCCGAAGTCAAAGCTGTCTTGAGCTTCTGAAAGCTCGCCTCACACTCGTCTGTCCACTGGAAAGGCGCACCCTTTTGGGTCAATCGAGTCATAGGTGCTGCAATCGAAGAGAACCCCTCTACGAAACGACGGTAATAGCCCGCTAAACCAAGGAAACTGCGAATCTCAGTAGCGGAGGAGGGTCTGGGCCAACTCTGCACGGCCTCCACCTTCCTCGGATCTACTCGAATACCATCACTCGACACCACGTGGCCCAAAAATGCCACCGAACTCAACCAGAATTCACATTTAGAGAACTTGGCATAAAGCTGCTTCTCCCTCAGAATCTGAAGCACTATCCTCAAATGCTGCTCGTGCTCTTCCCGGCTCCGGGAATATACTAGAATATCATCAATGAAGACAATCACGAACGAGTCCAGATAAGGCCCGAACACACTGTGCATCAAATGCATAAAGGCTGCTGGGGCATTAGTCAGCCCAAAAGACATCACGAGGAACTCATAGTGACCATACCGAGTCCTGAAGGCAGTCTTCGGGATATCCGGCTCCCGAATCTTCAGCTGGTGATACCCAGAGCGCAAATCAATCTTAGAAAACACTTGTGCGCCCTGTAGCTGGTCAAATAAATCATCAATACGGGGCAAAGGATACCGATTCTTCATTGTAACCTTGTTCAGCTGACGATAGTCAATACACATACGTACAGAACCGTCCCTTTTCTTCACAAACAACACAAGAACACCCCAAGGCGAAACACTGGGTCGAATGAAACCCTTACCCAATAACTCTTGTAACTGATCCTTCAACTCCTTCAACTCAGGAGGAGCCATACGGTACGGTGGAATAGAAATAGGCTGAGTGCCCGACAACAAATCAATGGCAAAATCAATATCTATGTCGGGCGGCATGCCCGGGAGATCTGCTGGAAATACATCAGCAAAGTCACGTACCACAGGAACAGAATCAATAGAGGGAGTGTCAATACTAACATTCCGCACATAGGCTAGATAAGCTGCACACCCCTTCTCAACCATACGCTGAGCTCTGAGAAAGGAAATAACACGGCTAGGGGTGTGATCTAGGGTACCACTCCACTCAATACGTGGAATGCTTGGCATAGCCAGCGTCACGGTCTTGGCGTGACAATCAAGAATAGCATAATGGGGCGACAACCAGTCCATGCCCAGAATAATATCAAAATCGACCATCCCGAGCAACAATAGATCCGCTCTGGTCTCAAAATCACAAATGGTAACCAAATACGACCGATATACACGGTCCACAGCCAAAGAATCACCCACCGGAGTGGAAACATAAATGGGGGCACTCAAAGAATCCCGAGGCACACCCGGATGAGAAGCAAAGTAAGAAGACACATATGAAAAAGTGGAACCAGGGTCGAATAGAACCGATGCCTCCCTGTGACTAACCAGAATAATACCTGTGATAACATAATCAGATGCAACAGCCGCAGCGCGATCAGGAATAGCATAGATCTAGCTTGTCCCCCTTCTCGAGGGCGGCCTCTATAACCCCGACCCCTGCCCCTGGCTGGCTGGGCAGGTGGAGTGGCAGCTGGAGCTGGAATGATAGCCTGCTGACCCTGAGAACCACGTTGTTGCTGTGATGACTGATGAGGGGCTCCTCTCCTGCGCCTGGGGCACTCCCTAACCAGATGGCGAGTATCCCCGCACTCAAAACAAGCTCTGGGAGGACGCGGTGGCTGAGACTGACCGGCCTCACCCCCACTAGTCTGACCCCTGGAAGTACCCCGCGCAGGAGGTGCACTAGAAACTGGGGGAGCATAATAAGGCTCCTGAGGTGCTGGAAGAGCTGGAGTACTACCGGCTGCTGGCAATGCTGAATGAACTGGACGACCGGAATAACCCCTGCCAAAACGACCGGCTGCTGAAGTGCGGGCACCAGGAGAAATGGCCCGACTCACGAGACCTCTTGGCCTCTCTCTCTCCCCGCTCTCTAGGGAGCATACTCTCAATTCTCCTGGCAATGCTAACTGCCTGCTGATAAGATATATCTGTCTCCAGCTCTCTGGCCATGCTGGATCGGATAGGCGGAATCAGGCCCTCAATAAATCTCCGCACCCTCTCCCGGACTGTGGCTACCAAGGCCGGTGCATGCCTGGCTAGGCGGGTGAAACTAATAGCATACTCCGATACTGACATGGAGCCCTGTCGCAATCTCTCAAACTCCGAGCGCCAAGAATCCCTAAGGCTCTGGGGAACAAACTCCGTCAAAAACAGATTTGAAAACTGCGTCCAGGTCAACGAAGCGGACTCCTCCGGACTATCCAACTCATACGTGCGCCACCAATCATAAGCGGTCCCACGAAACTGAAACGTAGTGAAGGAAACCCCGCTGGTCTCCACAATCCCCATAGTACGAAGAATACGATGACACTCCTCCAGAAAACCCAATGCATCATCTGAAGCCAACCCACTGAACACTGGAGGGTCATATTTCTTGAACCTCTCCAATCTACGCTGCTCGTCCTCAGAGGTAGCTGGTCCACCTCCGGGCTGTGCTGGGGCAGCAGGAGGCATAACCAAATCCTCCGGAACCTGTCCCACTGGCACACGCTACGCAGGTGTAACGGCTGCGGGAGTCTGGGCCCCTTCCCCGGCCTGGGATGTAGCTGCGATGAGAGGAAGCAGTCCTGCCTGAGCTAAAGTGGTATACATACTCATGAACTGGGCCAGGGTCTCCTGTAGGGCTGGAGTAGTAGCAGCTGTAGTCGGTGTACCAGGTGCCTGCGCTCCAACCTGGT
Organism: Nicotiana noctiflora; assembly: GCA_032618575.1. Lineage (NCBI taxonomy): Eukaryota > Viridiplantae > Streptophyta > Magnoliopsida > Solanales > Solanaceae > Nicotiana > Nicotiana noctiflora. Next base: position 144,521 of record JASVEL010009013.1, on the reverse strand, counting down.
CTACCTGTGGCACCTCAGCGGCAGCGCGCGCGGGTGCTGTGGCTGCACCTCGGGCGCGTCCTCGTCCTCTGCCTCGGCCCTGGCCTCTGACGGCGGCAACAGGGGGTGCGGGTACCTGATCGTCGTGAGTAGCTCGTGTCCTCACCATCTGTGAGAGAATAGAAAACAGTAGTTTAGATTTTGATGCCAAAAATGTCGCACGACAAGGAATCCAAAAGAAATGAAGAGTTTCCTAAACAGTTACATAGCCCCTCGTAGATAAATACAGACGTCTCCGTATCGATCAGCGAGACTCTAAGTAACCGGTCCGTGTCCCGTGACTCCTATGAACCTAGAGCTCTGATACCAACTTGTCACGACCCTAGTTCACCAATCGTGAACATGTCGTGATGGCACCCAATCCCCACGACTAGGTAAGCCTAACACGTTGCGGAATATACAAGCTATGAACACTTAAATAAGAAACAGCGGAAAAATAGCATAAAAAGATATATAATCCGTGCCGCTTGGCACATACATCCGTCAACACAATGAATAAAACGCTACCAAGATCCGGAATCCCACGGTAACACAGACTAAAAGAGAATATACAACTGTGGCTCTATGTGTAAAGAGTATCTAACAGCGAAATGAAGGAAAAATGTCAACTAGTACTATTAGAATAGAAGGAAAGCCTTCGGATCCGCGGACGTAGCAGATTATACCTCGAGGTCTCCCAGAAAGCTGCGAAATCACTTAGCACGAGCCTGCTCTGATGTACCTGGATCTGCACAACAAAAGTGTGCAGAAAAGTAGCATGAGTACACCACGGCGGTACTCAGTAAGTGCCAAGCCTAACCTCGATGGAGTAGTGACGACGAAAGTCAGGGCCCTACTGAGAAACAATAATATAATGATGATAACAATAATAAGCAGTTTAAATGATAATAATTTCCGAAATAACAACAATAAGATTATTACTGCAACTGTCTACAATTAAGCTAACAACAAGTAACCAACTCAATAAAACAAGTCCAGTAAGTAGTGACGAGGAAGGTCAGGGCCCTACTGAGAGAAAAATAATATAATGATGATAACAATGATAAACAGTTTTAATAATAATGAATCTGAAATGACGACAGTAAAGTGATTACTGCAACCGTCTACAATTAAGCTAACAACAAGTAACAATCTCAATTAACAAGTCCAGGACCTGTGGGAATTGAACCCACAGTCCCATCAACACTACCCCTGGGTCTCCGGGAATCGAACCCGCAGCCCATGTCTCAATAATATATCAATAGCTCAGGATCTCCGGGAATTGAACCCGCAGTCCCTACAAATAACTCAGGATCTCCGGAAATCGAACCCGCAGTCCCTACCAATAACTCAGGATCTCCGGGAATCGAACCCGCAGTCCCTACCAAAAACTCAGGATCTCCGGGAATCAAACCCGCAGTCCCTACCAATAACTCAGGATCTCCGGGAATCAAACCCGCAGTCCACAACAATATTACTCCGGGCCTCTGGGAATCGAACCCACAGCCCTGGGATCTCCCGGAATTGAACATGCAGTCCACAACACAACAAGTAAAGGAATACACAGAGAGAATATAATATGCTTAACTATAACTTCACCGATAAATAGTGCCAATAATTATCAAGAAGCTCAAGTAAGACAATTAGGCAACTAGACAGTTAAATACTACCTAATCATGCTTTTCTAACTACTACCGGGTAAGAATATTGAATTAACAACTAAAAGTAGGAGTATCACTCATCGAACATTTTAAGTAAAGTATGTGTTCAACAACCAGCGCATGTACACGCCCGTCACCTCGCGTACAAGGCATTCAACTATCACATAATATCCTAGGGGTGAAAGTTCCCCCACACGAGGTTAGACAAGCCACTTACCTCGACTCCAGTGCAAAACCGCTAAGAAATAACCCTCTTGCCGCTAATGTCGGCCTCCACAAGTGTAGTATCCGATAAAAATCAATAGAATCACATCAAAATAGGCCAATTGGGCATTACCCAATCAAAATAACTCAAAATACACCAAAACCCACAAGTTGCCAAAACCCGACTTTTGGTACGCTTATCGAAAAATCACGAAAATTATATATTCCTGTTCCTTATATCTACACGAGTCCGTGCATATAAAATTTATCAGAATCGGACTCCGTTTGCCCATTCAAATCAAGGGTTTTCTAAAATTTAGGCCTAGGGCTCAAACCCACCTTAAATCTTCCATTTTCAGTGAAATAATCACGGATTTCATGATAAACCAACGAATTAAGGTCAAGAAACTTACCCCCGATGATTTCCCGATGATATCCCAGTGTTTCCCCTTCAATTCCCTCTCTTGGAGCTCAACAATGGCGGTTTTGGTGTGTTAGGCCGCGACTGAAATGTTCTGGACTTAAAGTCACTGCCAGGCCATTTTACTCTACGCGATCGCAGCACCGGGCTTGCGATCGCGATGCACAAAATATGGGCGGCCTAATTTTCCTCTACGCGATCGCGTGATCCTGGACGCGATCGCAGTGAACAACTCAACGACCCTATGCTATCGCAATGACACGAACACGATCGCGAAGAACAAATTCGTCTGGCTCCCCAAACTACCCTACGCGATCGCATATTACCTCACGCGATCGCGATGCTTACTCTCCCAGACATACGCGATCGCACGCTTTACTTCGCGATCGCAGAGCTCAGGATTTCTCCCTTACGCGATCGCATGGCCATCTCCGCGATCGCGGAGAGCAAAATTTCTCTCCAATTATTGCAGCAGAACAGCAGTGCCTTTTGGCACAAATTGGTCCGTTTGGACCCCCGAATTCATCCCGAGGCTCCCGGACCCCAACGAAAACCACCAACATACTCCAAAACACGATACGAACTCATTCCAATCATAAAAACACGTCTAACAACATCAAAACCCATAATTCACATCGAATTCAAGCCTAAATTTCTTAAAACTTTCCGATTTGCACATTCGATCTAAAACCCGACCAAACGACGTCCGAATGACCTGAAACTTTGCGGACATATCCATATTCACATAACGAAGCTACAGAAATTGTCGGAATTCCATTCCGACCCCCGGATCAAAATCTCACCTATCGTTCGGATTCGTTAAAATTTCGAACTTCGGCATTTCAAGCCTAATTGAGCTACGGACCTCCAAAATACATTCTGAACACGCTCCCAACCCCAAAATCACCTAACGGAGCTAATGGAACCATCAGATTTCCGTTCCGGGGTCCTCTTAACACTGTTCCGGCTACAGACTATTTTCTAACTTTAAAGTTCTCATTTAGGGACTAAGTGTCCCAAAATGCTCCAAATTTCATAACCGACTCTCCCGGCAACCCACAATAGCAGAAATGAACTTAGGGGAATAGTTAAATTGGGGATTGGGGCGTAATTTTCTAAAACGACCGGCCGGGTCGTTACAGAGGCTATAAAAGGAGGAAGTTATATCCATTGTAACACACAACAGTCACTGGAATACACCTTTTTTTACTGTCTATTCTGATTATTGAAAGCCTACTATATTTTTTTTCGGTCTCTTGATTATCAGTAACCCAATTTCTCTATTATTTTCTAGCTTTAATCGAATTTCAATATTTCGGTTAAATAAATTGGTTCCGTTACCGGGAATTTGATAATCGATTCATTCTGGAACTTGTACGTTTCATTTGTTGTGAACATCATGTCACACGATACATCGAACGTTATCAGCGGCGGAGAGGATATCTATGGAATAACGTATACAACTTCACAGAAAATTTCTAAGGTGGTTATTACGCACGGGAAGCGAGTACGCCAAACCTTGGAGGATGAAAGCATGATTTTTTATGATGCAGACACCGAAGGAATGATCACCCCTCATAATGACGCACTGGTTATTTCTTACTCGTGCACGATACTGATGTGAGGCGAGTGTTAATCGATCCAGAAAGCTCTGTCAACATCATCTTACTAAAAGTACTACAAGAAATACAAGCTAAAAATATGATGATACCTAAGGGGCATATATTATCAAGCTTTGATAATAAGAATGTGATAACGATGGGAGAAGTACTCTTAACAACTTACGCTGCGGGAGTTGTTAAAGAAACCAAATTTTAGGTAGTAAATATAGAAATGGCTTATAACCTAATCTTGGGGAGGCCATGTATTCATGATATGGATGTTGTTCCTTCAACTCTACATCAAGTCATCAAATCTCCGCCGCCTTGGGGAGTACGACAAATCCGAGGGGATCAACGAATAGCCAAGAGTATCAACGTCATAGTAGATATGAACTCCGACGAGGTAGTTGAGGGCGACAAAAGTCAAAATTCACTTAAAAAACAGATTTAGACTCGAGGCCCGATGTTATTCAAGAACCCGAGGAAAATGAAAAATATCAAAACAACAATTGAAGAGCTCGAAGCAGTGGTCTTATCTGAATAATGGCCCAAGAGAAAAGTTTATGTAGGGGTCAACCTAAGGTCTGAAATACGAGGTAAGTTAATTGAATTTTTGAAAACTAACAGAGACTGTTTTGCTTGGTCCCATGCTGATATGACAGGTATACCACCAAAAGTAATGACTCATAAACTCAACGTGAATCCAACCTACATTCCAATCAAACAGAAGAAAAGAAAGCAAGGAGCCTTCAAGAATCAAGTAATTCAAGATGAAGCCCAAAAATTATTACAAATTGGGTCAATTCGCGAGGTAAAGTATCCTGATTGGTTAGCCAATACGGTGGTCGTACCTAAGAAAAATGGTAAGTGGCGAGTTTGTGTAGATTATACTGATCTCAATAAGGCTTGCCCAAAAGATTCTTTTCCCTTACCTCATATAGATCAAATGATAGACGCCACGGCAGGTCACGAACTTCTAAGTTTTTTAGATGCATATTCGGGGTACAATCAAATTAAAATGCACCCCGACGATGAAGAAAAGACTTCCTTCGTCACTGACCGGGGAACTTACTGCTATGAAGTAATGGCCTTTGGTCTTAAAAATGCTGGTGCAACCTATCAAAGGTTAGTCACCAAAATGTTTCAAGAACATTTAGGGAAAACCATGGAAGTATATATAGACGATATGCTTGTTAAATCTCAACACTCTGATGATCACGTCTCTCATTTATTTGTCACGTTTGAAATTTTGCGTAAGTACAATATGAAACTTAACCCAGAGAAATGTGCATTTGGAGTAGCCTCAGGTAAATTTTTGGGTTTTCTTGTTTCTAACCGTGGCATTGAGGTGAAACCTTCGCAAATTAAAGCAATCGAAGAAATACTCGATATCCTTACAAATAAAAAGGAGGTTCAAAGGTTGACTGGAAGAATCGCGGCTCTAGGGAGATTTATTTCTAAATCCTCTGAAAAATGCTTTAAATTCTTCTCGGTACTGAAGAAACAAGATCATTTTGAGTGGAACGAGATTGTCAACAAGCTCTTAAGGATTTGAAAACCTACCTGTCAAATCCGCCCCTATTGGCAAAACCAAGAGAAGGTGAAAAGTTGCTTATCTATCTGGCAGTCTCAGAAGTAGCGGTAAGTGCTGTTCTAGTTCGTGAAGACCAAGGTAAGCAATCTCCTATTTATTACGTAAGTAAAACTTTATTAGATGCGGAAATCAGGTATCCACAGTTGGAAAAGCTAGCATTAGCACTAATTATGCCATCTAGGAAGCTAAGACCTTATTTCCAATGCCACCCTATCGTTGTAGTTACGGCTTTTCCCCTAAGAAACATTTTGCTTAAAAATGAATTGTCAAGTAGATTAGAAAAATGGGCTATAGAATTAAGTTAATATGAAATAATTTACCAACCTAGAACTGCTATCAAATCCAAAGTACTCGCAGATTTCGTAGCTGATTTTAGTCAGGGAATGCACCTAGAGGCAGAAAAAGAATTACAGGTTTTTAACGGTGCAAACCCAGGGATTTGGACTTTATTTGTTGATGGCTCATCTAATGTAAAATGGGCAGGTTTAGGAATTGTTTTAATCCCACCAACAGGAGAAAGAATTAGACAAGCTATAAGATGTCCTTCTATCACTAACAATGAAGTAGAGTATGAAGCTATGATTATAGGTTTGAAGTTGGCACTCGAACTCGGCATCAAGCAAGTCATAATCAAAAGTGATTCGCAGCTAGTAGTAAATCAAGTGCTAGGGACTTTTGTAGCCAGAGAAACCAGAATGCAGGAATATCTTGAGAAGGTGCGAGAATTAGTGAGACAATTCGAGACTTGGAAGATAACACAGATTCCAAGGGATGAGAATGCAGAAGCTGACGCTTTATCCAATCTTGAATATGTGGCAGATATAGCAAACAACGCAAACGCTTCAATTATACATTTATTTCATTCCATTCTCGAGCCTCATAAGAACGAGGTAAATTTTAATCATCTGACATGGGATTGGAGAAATGAAATTATTGCTTTTTTGCAGTATGGAACCGTACCTAATGATAAAACAAAGGCTCATGCATTACGAAAGAAAGCTGCCCGTTATTGTTTACACCAAGGAAATCTTTATCGAAAGATGTTCGGAGGTCCTCTAGCAAGGTGTCTCGGTCCCTCGCAAACAGAGTATGTAATGAGGGAAATACATGAAGGACACTGTGTAAATCATGCGGGATGCCGATCGTTGGTAATAACATTGATACGGGCCGGGTACTATTGGCCCAAAATGGAAGAAGAAGCAAACGACTTTATATCTAAATGTGATAAATGCCAAAAGTACGGGAACAACATGCATAGGCCAGCTGAGCTGTTACATCCAGTCATAGCCCCATGGCCCTTCATGAAGTGCGGGATGGATATTGTGTGTCCACTACAACAAGCAAAAGGTCAGGTAAAATTTCTACTCGTGCTTACTGACTATTTCACCAAATGGGTAGAAGCAGGAGCATTCAAACAGGTATGGGAGAAAGAAGTCAAAGACTTTATCTGGAGAAATATAATATGCCGCTTTGGGGTTCCAAAGGAAATTGTGTGCGACCACGGTCCGCAATTCATAGGAGCACAAATTACAAAGTTCTTTCAAAGCTGGCAAATCAAAAGAATAACATCGACTCCATATCATCCAGTCGGTAATGGGCAAGCAGAATCCACGAACAAGATAATCATCAATAATTTGAAAAAAGAGGTTGCAAGATTCAAAAGGTAATTGGCCTGAAGTGCTTCCAGCTGTTTTGTGGGCTTATCGAACAACTACAAAAACAAGAACGGGCGAAACCCCATTCTCCATGGTTTATGGTGCAGAAGCCTTGATTCCCGTTGAAATAGGGGAACTAAGTATAAGGTACGATCAAGCAAGGGAAGATGCAAACAATGAGGAGTTACGAGTTAACTTGGATCTGGTAGAAGGAATAAGGGAGGCAGCATTGATAAGGATGGCAGCCCAAAAACAAATGATTAAACGGTCCTATAATCGAAAACCACGTCTCAGGTTCTTTAAAACTGGGGACGTCGTGCTCAAAAAGGTGTTTCAATCCACGAAGGCTGCTAATTCGGGGAAGTTAAGTCCAACATGGGAAGGACCGTACAAAATCCGTAGCGTGGCAGGTAAAGGAGCGTATGAGTTAGAAACCATGGACGGTGAAATTCTTCCTTCACATTGGAATGTTGTACACCTGAAAAAATACTACTTTTAAGAAAGTAAATACGTTCAGGCACAAATCCTAACCCGTACCAGATGATGATATACAACCTGCATGGCAAAATAGAATACTCATAAATTCTGAGCCTAAGGTTACACAGATCTGATGGAAATGAATATGGGTAGGCAGTTTACATCTAAAAACCGTATCTTCGAGTCCCATGCACTTTTTGTTTCAGGGAAAGGGTCGGCTTATGAGAAACAACCAAATGCTCAAGACCTCATTCCTACCGCGCTTGAATACTTGGGGACTATACGGTACGTGTAGCTTCGTACAAGATAGCAGACACGGGACTGTAAAAGAGATACGGGAATTCAAAGTAAGCAGGACTTGCAGGATTACAACTCTAAAGGCAAAATTAGGAAACAACAATGGATCGAAACTACCAAGCAAATTAATGGCAGCAGCGAAGATCCCTGTATTTTTTACCAGCTGAAATAAGACCACGAAGTCCTCTGTGCTTATACAGTGGGTTGCAGATCCAGTTAAATCCTTGGATCATTACGGATGGAAGCATGGGTTTGGTCAACCAGGATAACCTTAAAATACTTGTACGTTGGTAACGCCTTGGATGGTGGGCTTACCGCACACAATACCTTTGGGAACAGGCTTCTCCAGCTAACTAAGATTCAGTTACCCTATTTTGCAAAATCGCAATATTGTAAATACTCTCCAAGTCCTTTCTAAATACATAAAGATAGGACTATGGTTACATGCTAAAATAGGTTGTAAAGGAAAACCTTGTGTATTTTTATAAAAAATCTGTTGCACAAAAATTAGCTTCGAGGAAGTTATAGACTTACAATAACACATGTATCATTCAAAACCTTTACCCCAAGCTCATGAATAAAAAGCTTGGCAAAGTTATTTCGTACAGAGAAAAAGAAAAACATGTGTTTCCTATCTCTTCCATCGTATAGTACCATTTTATGAAGTTGAGACGTCTTCTTCATTAAGTGCCAATATATAATAGGGCCCTCTTTTGTAATCCTCGTGTTGACAAGTCCACGAGTAGAATCATAAAGCATTTTCTAAAAGGATAAAAATGCAAAAATTATTCTATAAAGTCCTAAATACGCAGATAGGCACGAACAAAAGGAGGTATTAAGTAAACCCCTAAAATGGCACAACAAATTTGATCATTCAAATTACAATTATATTTAAATAAGTTCACCACATTTTAGGAACTGGGGACTTCATTACAAAAAATCCTTTTACAAGGATTAAACCACCAAAGGAAAACATAATAAAACAAAAAAAACTTTTCCATTAGTTGATCACTGGAAAGGAAGGAGTGTCAGAGGATGTAGCAGGAGCAGGGATAGCTTCACTTTCAAGAACTCCGGTATCATCAGTAATGGCTTTGCCATCCACCGAAATCACTGCCTCAGAAGTCCCACATACGGGAGAAGGAATACTGATAGGCTGCTCGGGAGTGCCTTCAGGTTGGTTACTTTTCTCAATCACATCTACAATCTTGGATATTTCAGATTGTAAATTAAAACCCTCTTGAGTAACCTCCAATAATGCATCCAGGTGTGATGTAAGAAAAGCCTGGTTGACTTCATAGTTGAAATTCTCTGCAAAAGAGTTATATTCCTTCTCCAGAGTCTCGTAATCCTTCTCCCGTGTAGCAAGAGAATTTCTCATTGCTTATTGCTCAGTTAGTTGGGAATCAAGAGACGTCTTGAGATTAATGTTGGAATCTTCTAAGGCGTGGATCTTGTCCGAGGAAGTCTTCAAATCGACCCGGGCTTGCCTCAAGCTTTTCTCTAACTCCTTGGCATAATCTTCCTTCCTCTTCATGAGTTCTTCAAGCCCTTTGATCTCTTCATTCGCCTTTAACAACGAGTCATTCAAGATATCCTTGTCCTTCTTAACTTGACTCATAACGGCATGGGACACTCCTAGGTCGGCTGATAAAGCACGATTCTCTTGCTCCAAATGGGCTTTCTCGTCTCGAAGTTCCTCCGCATCCATCAAAGCACTTTCATATTGCTCCTTCCAATTCTGAGCTTCAAATTGAATCTCTTCAGAAACTTTAGAAGATTCACGAGCCTTTCTCTCTAAGGAAGAGATCCTCTCCATAAGCTCCGTGCTAATTAAGTTAGCCTACAAATATAAAGGTACAAAAATAAATACCTACGAGGAAGGGGAAATTAATATTCAAAAAGAAATTACTTTCAAAGTCGAATGAACTACGTAGTTCATCAGAGACAAGCAGCTGTGGTCTTCCATCTTTCTTCTCTCCAAATCCCTTATCAAAGGCTCCAGCCACACATCAGCACCACCGTTCTTCCTTAATAGGCTATGAGTAGCAGATACTTCAAGTGTGACCTTTCACATAATCATACCGCTGCTACTCGGACCGGTTTCTGAGTGTACTAAACAGGAAGATGGGGGAATGGAAGAAGGAGTGGAAGAAGAAGGAAGAATGGTAGAAGGTACGGGAGCTTGAATAGGAACAGGCTCGGGAGTTTGAATAGATACGAGAGCAGAAATACCCGCCAAAAGTGATGAAGAGGAACCCAATGTAAGGTCAAAAACACTTACGGGTAAAGAAGAAAAAAATGAATTGGGAGAAACGGGAAGTGAGGAAGATAAAGGAACTTCATTTAAAATAGGGCCGGACTCGCTACCTTCAATAAGAAGATGGGGTGTAGGCTCACTAAAGTCTACTGGAGCGGCTTCTTCCTCAACCAAGGCAGTCTCAGCTGAAGAGGTACGAGCGGGATCACCCTCAAGCTCATTTTCACGTCTTCTTATTTCTTGGCCTCTCCTCTACCCCCGCGCTAGCATCACCTGCCAACAACTTTCTCTTTGCTGCTATCAAAGCTTTGGTCTTGTCCAGATCAAGAGCAGCGTTGGCAGCAACTTGCATAGCCATAACTACATCGGGTAGCATTCCTTTGTTCCCGAACCCTAAGACAAAAGGATATATATAAAAAAATGAAGTCAATGTTGTAGAAAACTGAATCTACTACATGCATGTGATCATAAAAACATATGCACCGTGTGTTTTCACTTTCCAGTTGTTAAGGGAAGAAATAGACTTCCAAGTTCTTTCTTCTCTAGGAGCCACTTTCAGAAGCGAATCTACCCAACCACAGAAGTGGGGAACAGGTTTCACGTCCCCTATGGTTGCTGCAAAATCCACAAAAGGAATGGGATCCAAGAGAAAATCAAAAATCTCTAAAGACAAAAATAAACGATAACCAGAAAACTTACGTGCAAAGTTTCACTTCTTCGGAAAGGGAATGTTCGGTTCACCTAGCAAATCCACCGTGCGAACAGCAATATAACGAAGATACCATCCATGGTCATTAATGTCGTCCAGGTTTACCAAAACCTTTTTACTCCTTGCAGTTAAGGTAAAGAAACAGTGACGCATCAGGTTCGGATGGTACAAGTGAATGAGGTAAGCAAAGGTGAAATCAACCTTGGCCTTTGTGGAGAAAAACCTCAAACAAGCCACTGCCCTCTATACTAATGGGCCGACTTGACCTTGGCAAACATTGAAAAAATGGCAAAAAATCGAGGATGACCGGATCTACAGCAGGTTTCAGTCCCCAAGTGAAAGGATAGGTGTAAACAAATGAATATCCATTCCTAGAAGAAGAGAACCTTTGCTGAATAGTAGGAATGGACACTCGAAGATTTTCTCTCCAATAACACTCCTTCCTAATGGTTGGGATTGAGAGTTCGGTTACAAGAGAAACATAAGCATCAAGTTTATCCAACTTTTCTACTTGCTTCAAGAGTGACGTTTTATCACTCGAGAAGGATAAGTCACTAGGAACAATGTCATCAACCGAAGGTTCTGAAGAAGGGTCAAAAAGCTCTTTACCTTTAGAAGGAGATACTTTAGAAGAAGAACTTGTGACATTCGGGTTTGGGGAAGAAGGGGTATTACCAGATGACCCCTCGCGCGATGACCTTAAAGAGCGAAGTCTTCCCTCTTTGTCTTTGCTGAGCCTAAGCGAAGGAGGGGCACTAGGAAACTAAGCAACGTTCGGGACCTTTCTGGGGTTAGGTTTTGAAGATGCCATTGCCGGTTAAAATTGGTTCTTGGAAGAAAGGAAAAAGGGATTACTGGATGCAGAAGAAAGTTGAAGATTCAAAGTATGGTAAAGAGGCAACTAGTAAAACTAAAGAGGTATAAATGGAAAACTATATTAAAGAGAACTGTTACTTCTCGAAAAGAAAGGTTAAGAAAGCCTAAAAAAAAGGTGTAGAGCTGTAGGGTCGGATCAGAAGGCAACACGTGTGAAGAGCATTAAATGAAGGAGACAATTGAAGTGCCCACACTGACACAACATTTATGATGACAAAAATTCCCTTTTGTAACAATCCACTTCCCGTATATTTAAACGATAAATAAATAGAAAGTGGGGGGACTATCTATATTGTGAAAAAACTTTTTATGACGTGGCAAGACACGTGGAATATCAAACAAAAAAAATTATTATTATTTTGAGGAGAAGATACGAAGAAGTAAATTAGGCACGGGGTGAAATTCGATTAAGAAGTCCCGTACCTATTTAGAACAGGTGAGAACGTAACTACGGAGATGAAGGACATCAACAACAAATAGACACGAGCTTCGTATCTGTTCAAGACATCCAACGGTAATGAGCCAAAAAAACATTTAAAGCATGGATCTGAAGGCAGAAAGAAGTCCAGATTCAGTCATTAAACGCCCAATACGTTGAAGAATTGGCATTTAATGAAAATGATTGTGTAACGACTTACTTAATGCTATTTATTACCTATTAAAACTTACGTTTTATCCCTCCACTAGAGTAGGCTATAAAAGGAGGAAGTTATATCCATTGTAACACACAACAGTCACTGGAATACAACCTTTTTTACTGTCTATTCTGATTATTGAAAGCCTACTACATTTTTTTCGGTCTCTTGATTATCAGTAACCCGATTTCTCTATTATTTTCTTGCTTTAATCGAAGTTCAATATTTCGGTTAAACAACTAGGACTACAATGATTATCAATCATCATCGTATATATTTACTAGGACATTACGTAAATCCACTGGGACTAATACAATTGTAGTTACAATGGAGTTCTAAATCATATTATTTACAGATGCTATTGATGTAGTTCCCTAAACCACACAACCGCACACCCCAAATGAAAAAGAAATTGACCGTCTATGAATATGATTTCATTCATATACTAAAACCATGAGATATATGCCATATTTGGATACGCAAAGGGAAACAACTGCAATAGTTAGTCATGGTTAAACGGTTGTCCCGCAATTACAATTGGAGGGGACTACAATCATATTCCCATTTAGGGTAATATATGGACTAATACAATTGTAGTAATAGGATCTTCCGTTTATATATCGTGGTTGTTAGTTAGTAATTGATCGTGAATGAATATGATTTCATTCATATACTAGGACGCATCGGCCTACGACAATCACATAAGTCCATTGGACTAATACGATTGTAGTCATAGTTTCTCCCGTTTATATATCATGGTTGTTTTTTAGTAATTGACCGTCTATAATATGTATATTGGTTATTTAGTAATTGAACGTCATATAGCTTCCTAATGGCTAGTAATTATATCAATGTAATACGTAATAATCTACTTAGTATACTTATATATAATACTCATATCTACAAATTCCATATAGGTGTAGTACTATTGCGTATTGTACAATGTAAGACTAAACAAAGATTTTCTTATACGTAGATTATGCAATATTAGTCATAGTCGTAGTTGGACTAGGAAATCATTATAATTGTAATATGTGGCCCTAATATGAAGTACTACAATCGTATTACATATCGTGATTGTTATTTAGTAATTGACCGTGGATGAATATGATTTCATTCATATACTAAGATGCGTCTGCCTACGACAATCACATAAGTCCATTTAACTAATACGAATGTAGTCATAGGAACTTCTAAATGTATAATAGAATAATTAACATGTCGCGGACTGTTCGTATCAGCTAGACTATACATAGTTTATATGAACTAATTAAATAATAACGTATTATTTAAATTAAATACGTTAACAATTGTTATAGGACTAATAACTTCAAAATTTATTAGCTAATGGTCTACTTATGGTAATACTTATATCATAATAGTCATAGGCCCTAATAACAGTATTGGGGACTATCATAAGGGCCCTTATACAGATTTACCAATCACAAAATGGACTGATATGACTAATGATTACATAGTCTGTTATCCATAATTTTAATTATGGATAAAATTATCAACTTAAAAATGTAACCTGCAATCGTCTCATGTAGTGCATTTACGATATAGCCAAACAAGGTGTTATGAATTAAATAATACATATATATGAACATACTAGGACAAATTATTAATAGCTACATGTAGATTGTACCTCGACAACCACATAAATTATATTTTGTATAACCATGCTTTTCTACTTTAGCCCAATATAATGATTATGTTGACTATATAATCATCTCATGTAGTGCATTTACGATATAGATTGACAACTATTATACGAAGTATATTGTAACTATAAACTAAATTACTAATCTTGCCAAGGGTTCATCAAGAATTGTGGATAAGTATATTTTGTCACCAATAGGTGGCATTATACATACCAATAACTGAGGTTACCTTTAGCATAGGTATATATAATACTATTCCGATAAACTAAAGTCTTATTTTTATATCTAATACGGATATTATTTCATTCATATAGTATATGATAATAGTGATGGCATAAATAGTCCAAGTATATTGTTACAATCGTATATATCACTATGTCATAGTGATATATACGATTAGATATAGGTACATCACCATATACTATAGATTTCTATGCTGACTAAGTATAGGTTTTATTAATAACTAATGGAGTTATGAGGATGCAGGGGCGTATCTGTGTGCCCAATGTAGATGATCTTCGAGTGCTGATTCTAGCAGAGGCCCATAGTTCGCGGTATTCCATCCATCCAGGTGCCGCGAAGAAGTATTAAGACTTGAGACATCAGTACTGGTGGAGGCGGATGAAGAGAGATATAGTTGATTATGTTTCTAGATGCCTCAACTGCCAGCAGGTGAAGTATGAGCATCAGTGTCCGGGTGGATTGATGCAGCATATTGAGATTCCAGAGTGGAAATGGGAGTGCATTACCATGGACTTTGTATCTGGACTTCCACAGACTGTTAGGAAGTTTGATTCCATTTGGGTTATTGTGGATCGGCTGACCAAGTCCGCCCATTTTATACCGGTGAGCACTATATATTCATCAGAGTGACTGGCGGAGATCTATATCAGAGAGATAGTTCGGCTGCACGGTATTCCAGTTTCCATCATTTCAGATAGAGGCACTCAATTCACTTCATAGTTCTAGAGAACCGTACAGCAGGAGTTGGGTACTCGGGTGGAGCTGAGCACAGCGTTTCATCCCCAGACTGATGGTCAGTACGAGCGCACTATCCAAATTTTGGAGGATATGCTTCGTGCGTGCGTGATTGAGTTTGGAGGTTCATAGGATCACTTCTTGCCATTGGCAGAGTTTGCTTATAACAACAGCTACCAGTCCAGTATTCAGATGGCACCGTATGAGGCCCTACATGGTAGGAGGTGCAGGTCTCCCATGGGTTGGTTCGAGCCGGGCCCGGGCTGCTAGGTACCGATATGGTTCGGGATGCTATGGACAAGGTCAAGGTGATTCAGGACAAACTTCGTGCAGCCCAGTCTAGACAAAAGAGTTATGCGGATAATAAAGTTTGCGATGTGGCTTTTATGGTTGGTGAGCGGGTTCTGCTTCGAGTCTCGCCCATGAAGGGCGTTATGAGGTTTGGGAAGAAAGGAAAGCTGAGTCCTAGGTTTATTGGCCCTTTTGAGATTTTGAGGCGTGTTGGGGAGGTTGCTTATGAGTTGGCCTTACCTCCCAGCCTAGCCGGAGTTCACCCCGTATTTCATGTCTCTATGCTCGGGAGATACCATGGTGACCCGTCGCATTTTTTGGATTTCACTTCTGTTCAGCTAGACAAGGATCTGTCTTATGTTGAGGAGCCAGTAGCCATTCTAGACAGGAAGGTCAGGAAGCTAAGGTCAAAGAACATCGCTTCGGTAAAGGTTCAGTGGCAGGGCCAGCCGGTCGAGGAGGCGACATGGAAGACCGAGCAAGATATGCGCAGCCAGTACCCTCATCTTTTCACCACTGCATGTATGTTTTCTATGCTCGTTCGAGGACGAACGAATCTTTTAAGTGTGGGAAGATGTAACAACCCGGCCGGTCATTTTAGAAAATTTCACCCTGATCCCCAATTTAACTGTTTCCCTAAGTCATTTTTGCTATTGTGGTTTGCCGGGAGGGTCGGTTCTAGAATTCAGAGTGTTTTGGGACACTTAGTCCCTAAATAGAAGCCTTATAGTTGAATAATGGCCCATAGCCGGAACAGTGTTAAGACAACCTCAGAACGGAAATTTGATGATTCCATTAGCTCCGTTAGGTGATTTTGGGGTTGGGAGCGCGTTCGGAATGTATTTTGGAGGTCCGTAGCTCAATTAGGCTTGAAATGCCGAAGTTCGAAATTTTGGCTAATCCGAACAATAGGTGAGATTTTTATCCGGGGGTCGGAATGGAATTCTGACAATTTTTGTAGCTTCGTTATGTGATTTTGGATATGTCCGCAAATGTTTAGGTCATTCGGACGTCGTTTGGTTGGGTTTTTGATGGAATGTTAGTTTCGGAAGTTTTGAAGAAACTTAGGCTTGAATCCATGTGTAATTGGTGATTTCGATGTTTAGGATGGTGTTTTTATGATTGGAACAAGTTCGTATCATGTTTTGGAGTATGTTGGTAGTTTTCGTTGGGGTCCCGGTGGCCTCGGGATGAATTTGGACCATCAAACAGGCATTTGGAACTTGGAAAATCTGCAGAAAATTGCAGCTTCAGTGCAGCAGGATTTTGGCCTATGCGTTCGCGAGGCAAGTGCCGCGTTCGCGTAGGCAAGGGGGTTTTGGTCATCGCGTTTGCGACCAAGGCTACGCGTTCGCGTAGGATAAGGAAAGGGACCATCGCGTTCGCATCCCTTGTAACGCGTTCGCATAGAGGAACGAAGTAGAGCATCGCGATCGCGTCCAGAGTCACGCGTCCGCGTAGAAGAATTTTTGGACAAATGCCGAATTGTGCTTCGCGAACGCGTGGAGCACTTCGCGTTCGTGTAGAAGGAATTTGGGCTGCTCATCGCGAACGTGTAAACAGTAATGCGAACGCGTAGGGTACTGGGGTTGGCAGTGTGTTTAAGTTCAGAACATAACAGCCGCGACCCCCATACACAAAAACGCCATTTTTGAGCTCCAAGAGAGGAAATTGAAGGGAAAACGCTGGATTATCATCGGGAAATCATCGGGGGTAAGTTTCTTGACCTTAATTCGTTAGTTTATCATGAAATCCTTGATTATTTCACTGAAAATAAGAGATTAAGGGTGGGTTTGAACCCTAGGCCTAAAATTTAGGAAATCTTTGATTTGAATGAGCAAACGGAGTCCGATTTCGATAAATTTTATATGCACGGACTCGTGTTGAGATAAGGAACCCGAATATATAACTTTTGTGATTTTTCGATAAGCGTACCAAAAGTCGGGTTTTGGCAACTTGTGGATTTTGGTGTATTTTGAGTTGTTTCGATCGGGTAATGCCCAATTGGCCTATTTTAGATGTGATTCTATTGATATTTATCAGATACTACATCGGTGGAGTCCGACATTCGTGGCAAGAGGGTTTTCTCTTAGCGGTTTTGTACTGGAGTCGAGGTAAGTGGCTTGTCTAACCTCGTGTGGGGGAACTTTCACCCCTAGGATATTATGTTATAGTTTAAATGCCTTGTACGCGAGGTGACGAGCGTGTACATGTGCTGGTTGTTGTAATACACACTTTACTTGAATTGTCCGATTGGTGATATTCCCACTCTTAGCTGATAAAAGCGTTACTTTTACCCGGTATTAGTTAGAACAACACGATTAGCTAGGATTCAACATGTCTAATTGCCTAGTTAACTTACTTGAACTTCTTGATAAATTGTTGGCACTAGTTTCGGTGAAGTTGTAGTTAAACATTATATTCTCTTTGTGTGTTTTCTTTATTTGATGTGCTAGTGGACTGCGGGTTCAATTCCCGGAGATCCCAGGGCTATGGGTTCGAATCCCAGAGACCCGGAGTGATATTTTTTGTGGACTGCGGGCTCAATTCCCGGAGATCCGAGTTATTGAGATATGGACTGCGGGTTCGATCCCCGGAGATCCGAGTTATTGAGATATAGACTGCGGGTTCGATTCCCGGAGATCCGAGTTATTGAGATATGGACTGCAGGTTTGATTCCCAGAGATCCTGATGTTATTGAGATATGGACTGCGGGTTCGATTCCCGGAGATCCTGAGCTATTGATATATTATTGAGATGTGGACTGCGGGTTCGATTCTCGGAGATCCTGAGATTTATTAAGACATGGCCTACGGATTCGATTCCCGGAGACCCAGGGGTACTATTAATGGGACTGTGGGTTCAATTCCCACAGGTCCTGGGCTTGTTATTTGAGTTTTGTTACTTGTTGTTAGCTTACTTGTAGATGGTTGTAGCAATCTCTTCATTGTTGTTATTTCAGAATTATTATCCTTTAAACTGCTTATTATTGTTACTATCATTTTGTTATTGCTTCCTCTCAGTAGGGCCTTGACCTTCCTCGTCACTACTCCATCGAGGTTAGGCTTGGCACTTACTGAGTACCGCCGTGGTGTACTCATGCTACTCTTTTGCACACTTTTGTTGTGCAGATCCAGGTACATCAGGACAAGCTCATACCAGGTGATTCAGCAACGCTTTGGGAGACCTCGAGGTATAATCTGCTACGTCTGCGGATCCGGAGGCCTTCCTTCTATTCTGATAGTACTAGTAGATATTTTTCCTTCACTTCGTTGTTAGATACTCTTTATACATAGAGCCACAGTTGTATATTCTCTTTTAGTCTATGTTACCCGTGGGATTCCGGATCTTGGTGGTGTCTTATACAGTGTGTTTGACGGATGTATGTTCCAAGCGGCACGGATTACATTTCTTTTTTTTTTTGCTATTTTTCCGCTATTTCTTATTTAATGTTCATAACTTGTATATTCTACAATGTGTTAGGCTTACCTAGTCGTGGGGACTGGGTGCCATCACGACATGTTCATGATTGGTGAACTAGGGTCGTGACACGTTTTTCAGAAGTAACCTCCCTATTTGTTCAGCACGAGCCTCCAGAGTCTGTTGGCTTTTCTCTAGAAGTTTTTGGAGATCCATTTCTAATCGTGCTAAGGCCGTATAACAATGTTCTTTCCATACTAAATTCTTTCACTTGTTTGCTGATCTCGACCTCCGCAGTAATAATCTTTTTCCTTAATCTGGCAACTTCGATGTTATGTTCTTCCTTCAGTTGTTGAATCATACGGGCCCTTTCTTATGCATTCCTAGCCAACTGTTTCCAAACTCCGGCCAATTCTTTTTCTTCTTTGTCAAGGTCAAAACTATAATCTCTTACTTTTCGCCGCAAATTATCAATCAACTTTTCATCTCGGGCACTTCGGACAGGGGTTTCGGTTGCTATCCTCATTTTCTGAATTTGATCTCGTAAGGCCTCATTTTCTTTAACCAATTGCTTCTTTTCGCCCTCGTCAGTTGCTACTTGCATACTATTCTCGAAATTGAGATCTTGGACTTGTTTTTCTTGCATACTGATTTTTGCTCGGTATTCATTTTCTTTAGTCAACCAATCCCTTTGCTCTCTTGACACCTCGGCAAATTATTGGATGTGAGGTCTTTTAGCTAGCCTTTCATGCTCACAACCTCTGCTATACCAAACGGAATAGCCAGATGACACTTCGCCTTTAGCTTGATCCCACACACACGTGTCTAATTTCAAACATTGGCATTAATTCCAAATTTGACGGACTTTTGCTTCAAAAATTGCCCGTTAGGACTAATCTCAATTACTTGGGTGCTGAGGTCTCCGTTTTTTGGCACTATTTGGTATCTTCCAAGTTGTCGTAATACTCGATATGGAGCATAGGGTTGAATAGTTTTAAGCCCCATTAAGAGAAAATGTGATCCTTCTGCTGGCATGTATATAATTTCATTGATAGGTAGCCACCCGAATGTCCATTCTACTTGGCTAGCAGTAAGAGATCGGAAATATGTTGTCCATCCCTTAAATCCCTACAGCAACTTGACCCCTTTTATCCTCGTGTAGAATTCTTCTATGCATGTTCTTTCCGAAGACCCGTAACTCAGAAATTGAGGATGATGGCACAAGTGCTCGATCATCGACATTTGTAATAGCAAATTGCATCCCTCGAAGAAATCTACTCCGGATTTACATGTTGTAAGGGCACGAAAGACTCAGCTACTATCATAGGTGCCAAAGTACTATTATCTTGCGTGAAGAGAGTACTGAAATTCCGGCTACTCTTATATCAATGTTCTCGTCTTTCCTTGGGAACACTATCAAACCCAAAACGGCTACCATGAAAGCAAAACGTCTATGCTCCTCCTATTTCGGACGGTTTGCTTTGCGCAGAGTTTGTTTTCCGGGTTATTAAAGCCTCCGATATGACCATATCTATGATATATGAAATTCATAGTGCAAAAACCATTGGCCAAATCTTCATTATGAACACTTCGGGCTATTTTCAAGGAAAACAAGAATCTGTGAGCGGTAACGGCTCTTGGAGCAACTGGGTATTTGTTTTTCAGGGGAACCTCATCTTTCCCAATATAACTGGCAATCTCCTCTAATGTCGGAGTAAGCTCGAAATCCGAAAATGAAACACGTTGTGTGCCGGATCCCAACAAGTAACCAAGACCCTGATAATATCTCCTAGGGGTATAATTTCAAGTAATCCGATAAGACCCTTCAAGTATTTCTTGACTTCGTCTTGTCCATCTTTACCCAGATCATTCCACCATAGACGTAACTCCAAAGGGATTTTATTCATGATTGAAAAAGGTTCATTTTGAATCGTGCTCATACTGCACATTTATTAAGGTGATTTAATGATCCTAAAAAGACAATGAACATTTTTCCCAATTTAATTTCAAAAATAAAGCCCCATTTTGCAAATACGGCCTTTCAGCACTCCAAATGAAGATTTTAAGGTTGTGCTCAATAATATGGTGAAATGACTCAAAAGTGGCCGCTTTTGCACAAACAGCCTTCCGGCGCCCTTTCGGGACATTCAGCCATTCTGACAAAATGGCATCACATGATTTATGTCAAAAATTTCAAAATTAATATTTTTTGGCTTCTTTTTGAAAAAATGTGGTTGGACCCGTTAAGGGTTGCCTGCGTATCACGCCCCGAAAGACGAGAATCAAACCGGCGTAGTTCGGTCAAATTATTTTTTAGACAAACTATTTTCCTTTTATTTTCTAATTTTTGGAAAAATTGAATATCCCAACTATTATTAAGACAAAATTTCTTAATTATAGTCCGAAACAAATTGACAATCTTTCCCAAAATTTGACAAAGTTTCAATAGTATTTGAATATTGGTTTTCTTCTAAAATCAACCATTGTTATTTTTCTCTTTTCTTTCCCTCAATTCTTTTCCTAACCAGTCAGCATGATGGCCCGAGACAAATAAATATAACATATAATCATGATGGTCTTTTCATATTTAGGTCACCTGTCCTAAACGGACCCAACCCCTGTGTTGAGTCCCCTAAGTCAGATATGATGCAAATAAACATCCTATTTCTAGGTTCAAAAACCTAGTTATTTGGTTCTAGACTCTGCACCAGAGCGGACGACTCGAGTCGGGGAGGGGGCTACGTACTGGGGACCCGCAGGATCGTCCGGCTTAGTAAGTTATCCGGCCTCTTTTCTTATTTGGGTATAACACTAACCGAATGGGGAGTCTCAACCAGTAAGCACATTCCCGAAGGTAAGAAGACAAGGGTTTTCGGCACAATTTATATACAGTTCAAATAATATCAAAGCGGTAAACATTTAGCACATTAATCATGAACATATAGGGAAATTCATATATAAACAAATACAGCAATTTAACGGAGCTTGAATTCTTACACCCTGAACCGAAGTTCTAGGTTTTTTATCCCCAGTAGAGTCGCCAGAGCTGTCACACCTCCTTCTTACCGCTATTACTACACCTCGGGAAAGGATATAATAAAAGGAAGGAGTTTTTCCAATTTAAGGACAGTCAGCACGAGATTTATTTATTAAAATTCAGAGTCGCCACTTGGGAAGTTAATGGTGTCCCAAGTCACCGGATGAATCCCGAACCGAGGAAAGTTTGACTCTGTTACAGTCTACGAACTAGAAATCTGGATAAGGAATTCTGTTAATCCGGAAGAAGGTATTAGGCACTCCCGAATTTCGTAGTTCTAGCAGGGTCGCTCAATAGTTGTATTTGTTTTTATCTGATTTCTATATATGTTCATTTTTATATGCATTTTAATATTCCGCTTTATTGTTTAAAGAATTACAATGTCGTGAAAATGTATTTTTGGACCACGCTGTACCAGTACGCCCGTGGCTTTTAACACATTTCGACTATGTTGAGACTTGGATTTGGATCACATAAATGTTCATCCGTACTAAGAAGGTAATTTTATTATAAATCATGCCTAGAGTATCTACGTCTTGTTAACTTTGGGGAAGTCTGTGAAGTTTGCTAAACGGTCCTTCTAAATCTAAGGTTTTTATAACAATTATTTGAGGGCCCCGTAATTGTGTTTTTAATGTGGTGAGACTCGCCTCATTTTTTGTTAAAGTCCTGTCAAAAGTATACTACATTTTGCTATGCGTTTGTCTCTAACAATAAAAAAAGGTCTTAATTCATTAATATTACCTAAGAGTTATTACATTGAGTCCATGAGCACACGCAGGCCTAGGCCTTCAATCATTTTTGGGCTTGATCATAGTCCATACGATAACACCATGGCCTGGTGTATCTGGACTGGTTAATTTTGCTTGGGCCCAAATCCTAGAACGCATGTTAATGTGCCCAGGCCCAATGGCCATTGAAACATATCTATTGAATTTTGGGTCTGTTATTAGGAAATTGGTTCCATAACTAACACAAAACATAAGACTGTTCTTCATTTTTCGTTAATGATTGACTTTAAAGTCAGACTAGTTTATACACTATCAGAAAGTTCACTTGTCCTTTAATTCAAATACTCGTCAATCCTATCAATTACTAAATCAATTTAAGCTACCATTCTACTACTAGTCTTTAGCACTACATTTTAAATTCGCAAAGGTTCAGACAATTCGTTGAAGACTACAAATCAAGTGTTTTAACTACTGATTCATCAGCTTATTAAAGGCTGGTTCATAAAAAATGAGAATTTAAACTAGTGTTTTACTGTATAAGGCTTTATAGCAAACGACACATTATAGAATTAATGAATGTGAAACATTTATTGTGCAAATCCATATTTCTTATCAGATGTTGAACATGGATTTATTGAAATAATTACTACTAAACTGACTTCATTATTCCGATAATAGTGTTCTTTAAGAAGACATTACTATATTATTAACCTATAAAAAACAAGTTGTAGAAATTTAAACATACTTTACTTTACATTTCACCTGTTATACTATCCTATTATCTCTATTGTAATATAAAACTATTTCTAAAACTAAAATTAATATCAATTAAGTTTTACAGTCCAGTTTGAATTATTACATTTTCAAAACTAACCTAATGAATACACATGGTTAATTTCTATATAAAAAAAAGCAGAATATGAAATAACACTTCAACTTCATTTCATCGTCTTCAATATCACATTTACAGCTCCAGTCAATAGATATTGTGCCTGGAAATGAAAGAAAACTGATGAGATCTAGGCAAAATAAGGATCAGCAATCAACAACAACTTGTTAATCAATCGGAACAGCTCCAACAAACCAGATTCAACTCAGAATAAAGATAAACTAGTAGGAAACCCACAGGTGCTAATCCAAACCACTAATCAACACTTGACTCAACAAAATACTAATCCAATAGTAAATCGATCACCAAAACCAAGTAGAAGGAACACATACTTGAAATTACTCGCAGAATCAATGAAACAGTGATAGTTTTTATGGTTTTTTGAACTTTAATGGGAGGAAATGCATGAATTTAGATTGCACACAGAAAGGGAAATGTCTTTGTATTTCAGGTTTTTTGCCCAGGCTTCTGAACTTCCAAAACTTATTAAATGAAGGCTGATGAAGACTATTTATATATTTGAAAAGGGAGGGAATTTCAAATTCTGAAATTGTCCCTTAGTCCCTTATTTTATTGTAATTAGACCCCTGTTATTTTATTTAATAGACTCTTTTCCCCTTTATTTATGTCGTATTACCCCTTTTCCCCAATCTAGAAGGTTCCTACCATTAGCTTTTACCCTTCTACCCCTACCTTTACTTGACATTTACTACACTACCCTTTATTTCTGCCTGGAATACCCTTAACCCCTTAAGTATTTACCATTAAACCAAATAGGATTCCCAAATCTACCCGTATCCCCTTAGACTTATTACAATGAACCAAATGTCATTCCCGAAATTAACACTGCCTTCCTATTTTATTTACCCTTACATTTGTACTGCCCTTTAACCCTAATTATAATCAAACACCCAAAATTACTCTAAAAATCAGAATCGGAAACCTTAACAAATTAACAGAATTAATCAATTAATTGTTAGTTAACAGATACAACCAAATCAAAACTAAGTAATCAATTAACAAGATTCAGAAAAACCAATCAAATAATAAAGAATCTGATTAAAACAAAACTTAGTTATTAATCAGGTTTTTAAACCATCAGAACCCTAAAACTAAGTATAACAGTATGAGCAAAAATCAAAACCTAAAACTATGCCACTTTTATCAAGAATTAACCATAAAAGGAATATCATGGACATACAAACAAGAGTAGAAGTAAAGTAATAGAAAGGGAATAGAAACTTAGATTTCTTGTTCTCTTTTCTTCTTTATTTTCTTTTTCTCTCTTTCTTTCTTCTGTTCATTTATTTCTTCATTTTTTCTTGATTTTCCTGGGTTTTAAAACCTTGGATATCATTTTTTGGACCCTTGGACTATTGGTAGTCTTTTGGACTTAGTTTGTACTCTTTCAGTGGTTTCCAATGTTAAGGACTCTTAGAATAAGGCCTAGGGTGTTTAAGGAATGGTTTTGGAGTGGTGGCGTTCGCCGGAGTAGGGTTCCGGCGAAACTTAAATCGATATTAGAAGAAATCTTGGCCTGTTCGAAGAAAAAGACTTAGAGGGGTGGAAAGGGGAGGCCTAGGCGGTTCTAGGGTGTTAAGGGTGGTGGCAGAATCAAACCTTGTGTTCGCCGGAGTAGGGTTCCGGCGATACATGGATGAATATTCGAGGGGTTCTGGTCTGTTTCGAAGGAAGCAAGTTATGGGGGATGAAAGAAGAGGTTTAGACCTTCCTATGGTGTTAATGGTGGGGTCATCGGTGTAGGTTACATTTCCCGCCGGTGAAATTTCCGGCGAGTCTTAAAGAGAAGGGGAAAGAAGAGGCGGCTAGGGTTTTGGTTTATTAGAGACTAATATGAAATGAGGGGTATAATACGTTTTTTGTATTTAAAACATTAGGATCACTAGGAACTGTTAGATTAGAAATACTCAACGGCTGAGATTTTTTAATACTGATACGACGTCGTTGTATTAAGTAACGGTTCAATTCTATCCGTCAGATCAAATAGATGAATGGCCAGGATTTGACGACTTAGACGGTATCGTTTGAATTAGGGTCTGGCAGACGGGCAATATATTTGGGCCTGGGTCAATTATATTGTGCATTTAATTTATTTATTTTGGGACTTCTTTTTGTATTTCTTTCTTGTATTTTCTTTTTCTTGTATTTTTCTGATTTTTTCTAATTTCAAAATTAATTAATTTCTATTTTATTATGGTATTTTCAAATAAAAATTTTAGTTTGGTTTTTTCTTTAAGTTGTTCTTAAAATGTATTGATACAAAAATTGTAAAATTAAAATCCTAATACTCCTGCATATTTTTGTATATATTTTTTATGAATTATTAGGCAACTAATTAACACAAAAATGCCACAAATATTTGAAAAACTTTAAAATCATTTTGTTTAGATTTTGGGAATAATTTACTTAAGGCAAAAATACATGCTCACAATGACATACCTTCCCATACTCTCCCTGAGCAACAAACCCAGGTGGTTGCTCCATATATACTTTTCCTGAAGATCTCCATGTAGAAAATCATTCTTTATATCAAGCTGATGTAAAGGCCAATCATAAGTAGCCGCATGGAAATGAATAATCGAACAGAAGCTAACTTAGCAACCGATGAAAAAGTATCCAAATAGTCGACTCCATATGTCTGCATACCTTTTTGCAACAAAGCTGGCCTTAAGGCGAGCTACTCTCTCATTGGAGTTAAACTTAACGGAAAATACCCATTTGCACCCAATAGCCTTTTTGTTAGTAGGCAAATCGGTCAACTCCCAAGTACCATTCTCATCTAAAGCCATCATCTCTTCTATCATTGCATAATGCCAACCTGGGTGGGACAATGTTTCATGAACAGTTTTAGGTATCCTAACAAAATCTAATGAAGCAATGAACGAGTTAGAAGAAGTAGACAAATGGTCATAAGACACAAAAGAAGAAATAGGATAAGTACATTGTCATGTACCTTTGCGAATGGCAATAGGAAGATCCAAACTAAGATTTAAAACACATGGGGTTGGATCTACCGATGAAGCAGAAAGAGGTAAAGGATGGATTATGAGGTTCGTTGTCGTCTGGTATAAACATAAAGAACCGGTGGCTGATCGGATGGTGGATCGAGGGAAACGAGTGACTGATGAAGAGGCGTTGGAAAACTAACTGGATGTGTGATAGTGTAGACCAAAGTATCATCTTCTTCCTCAGGACTGTTACAAACATATGAAGAAAAGAATGGATAATTTTCAAGGAATGTGACATCGCCAGACACTAAGTACCTTTTTAGATCTAGAGAATAAGACTTTTAAGCTTTTTGAAGATGTGAGTACCCTAAGAACATAGACTTAAGGGCCTTTGGATCTAATTTAGTTACATGTGTACGAACATCACGAACAAAACAAGCACAACCAAATATTTTGGGTTCAACAGAAAATAATGGCTTAGAGGGAAAAAGAACGTTATAAGGAATATTACCATGAAGTACAGAAGATGGCATAAAATTTATTAAAAAACAAGTTGTAGAGACGGCATCAGCCCAAAAACATTTTGGCACTTTCATTTGAAAGAGGAGTGCTCGGCCTACTTCAAGAAGATGTCTATTTTTCTGTTCCGCAGCCCCATTTTGAGAAGGAGTGTCAACATAAGAAGATTGATGTAAAATACCATTTGTCGCCATATAATCTTTAAGCAAATCCAAAAAATATTCTTTTGCATTGTCACTCTTTAAATTACGAATGGAAACATTAAAATGAGTTTTTATTTCAGCACAAAAAGCATGAAAAATTGAAAACAACTCCAAATGATTTTTCATTAAATATAACCAAGTAACACGAGAATGATCATTCACAAAGGTAACAAAATATCTAAAACTAGTTTTAGAAATAATAGGACACGGACCCCAAACATCCGTGTGAACTAACTCAAAAGGTAAGTCGATCCGTTTGTTGACTCTAGAAACTTTAGGAAGGCGATGGTATTTAGCAAACTGACATGACTCACAATCTAAAGAAGAAATACTTTGAAACTGAGGATAAACCTTCTTCAAACTAGACAAGGATGGATGACCCAATCAATATTGTACGTCAAAGGGAGACAACACAGTTGAACAAGCAATGGATTTCAGAACCTGTGATTCAAGAACATAGAGACCCCCAGGCTCAGAACCTTTACCAATAATCTGCTTCGTCGTAAGATCCTGAAAAAGACAATAATTGGGAAAAAATGAGACGAAACAATTTAGAGTACGAGTAAGTTTACTTACAGATATTAGATTGAAAGAAAAATCAGGCAAATTTAAGATGGAACTAAGGGAAAGAGAAGATGTTGGGTTAACAGTGCCAGACCCTAAAACATATGAGGTAGACCCATTGGCTAAAGTAACTGTGGAACATTGGGTATGTGACTGAAAAGTGGAAAAGAGTGTAGAGTTACCTGTTATATGATCTGTGGCACCAGAATCAATGACCCATTTGGATGACAAAGAGAGGAGAAACTTAGTGGTTTTACCTGACTTGGGGATAGTATTGATAGGATGAGATGATGACTGGGATGGTGAAATAGTCTCGGAAGTGGCGATGTTGGCATACTGAGATCTTTTGTTCTTATTCTGAAGCTTCACACAATAACGTATGGTATGACCGAGCTCATGACACAAAAAGCATTCAACTTCCCCTCGTTTTAGGTCTCGACTATCGCTACACCGATTGCGATTACTATGTCTCCTATTCTTTTGGCCGCGGCTAAGCAGAGCACCACTATCGATCGTGGCTGTCTGACCTGGATGAGACTTTTTAGTATGAAACACTCTCGTAAAGGCCTCTTTCAAGGAAGAAATAGCAGTCCTAGATAAAATCAGGGATTTGGCCCCTTCAAATTTCGGAGAAAGACCAAAAAGGAAATTCATGACCGCCAGTTGTTCATGCTGAGCCTGTTGTACCTTCACATCTGGACTAAACGGCAGTATAACATTAAGATCATCATACACCTTCTTAATCTCTGAGAAGTAAGTGGTGAGAGAGCGATCTTGCATGGATAGATGGTAAAATGCCTGGCACACATCACACATGTGAGACAAGTTTCCTTTGCCAGAGTACAAAACATCTAAATAATCTATTAGATCCTTCACATAATCACAATGAGAAACCAGATCATTTACCTCAATGTGCATCGAATTTTTGATTTGGAGAAACAATTTTGCATTCTCCTTTAACCAGACTGATTTAGTATCATCCTTGGGTGGATCATCAACCAAGTGGTTCTCTTTGTCGATGCTCTGCAAATAGAGATGGATCGTCTTATTCCAATCCATGTAATTGGAACCCATGAATTTATTCTTAGTAATTTTGGACATAACCGGAATGACATCAATGGTAGGTTTCATTTCAGGCATCTTGCACCAGAATAATAGCAGAATTCAATAGCCAAGAAGCGGTGGCCGGAACAATGAATAGTGAACAGGTCATAGGGAATAGGAAATAGGGAATAGGGAACAGTGAACAGTGAAAAGTGAAAAATAAACAGTGAAAAGTGAACAGAGTCGGAATAGTGATCTTGGAAAATGAAAGTAGTTAGAATAAAATTCGGACAGTACTACTTTGGTCGGAAAAATAAGTAGAAAAATCTGTAAAGAAGCGGCTAGGGCAAAAAGTGGTAGGAAGTAGGTCCACGCGCCGGTGCATGGGGTAGGTGGGTGGTGCGTGGTTGGGTACTGGTAGCTCGTGAGAGTGTTTCCGACAGTGAAATTTGCAGGGAAGATGCACCTGACGATGAGTGTGTCAATGGTGTGGGAGGTGAGACAAAAACTACCCGAAAATAGTGAAATAGAATAAAAAATAGCGAGAGATTGTTCTGAACAAAAATAATTCGCACGGGACAAAAAAATCCCAGCAACAAACTGATGAAAAACATCAATTCTCCGATACAATGTTAGAAACCAAAGAAGTTGTATATTTCATATCTGAAAGATAAGATTACAAGGCTTATTTATAATACTAACTCACCTAATCTATTAGTTGTTGTACACCTACTATATGAGTTGTATACGTATGCTAGCTAGGTTGTAATACATGTGTATACATGTGCTAACATGCTGTTGGGACAACATGTATCTCAATAGACTTGAATTGAACTTCAGTGTTATCGATGTCCATTTGGAATTTCGATAATAGGAGTAGCTCTGTAAGTGATTCTGGAGTTGAGGGCGCGATCGGAAGTGAATTTGGACGTCTGTAGGTCATTTTGAAGCCATTTGGCTAAAGATAGAAATTTGAAGGTTTTTGAAGAATTTGACCGCGGGCTGACTTTTTGAAATCGGGGCCGGAATCAAATTCCGAAAGTTGGAGCAGGTTCGTAATGTCGAATATTACTTGTGTGCAAAATTTGAGGTCAATCGGACATTTTTTGATAGGTTTAAGCATCGAAAATAGAAGTTTGAAATTTTTAAAGTTCATAAACTTGAATTTGGGGTGTAATTCATGATTTTAGAATTGTTTGATGTGATTTGAAGCCTCGAGCAAGTCTGGAATGTGTTCTGGGATTGATTGGTGTGTTTGGTTGGGGTCCTGGGGGATTCGAGTGGATTCCGGATGCTTAACGGATCAATTTTCACCTTGAAATGATGGATGGTTTGCTCGTATTAGTGCAGCAGAGATTTACTCTATACAATAGCAATAGATGGGATGCGATAAGATAGAGCAAATGTTGAGGGGCTGGAATTTGGCCTATGCGATCGCAATAGGCATGATGCGATCGCGGAAGAGGATTTTGCTGGAGCTATGCAATCGCAATATGGAGGTATGCGAACGCCTAGAGCATTTTTGGGAGGCAGCAGATTTGACCTATACGATCGCAGGGCTGTGGTTGCGATCGCATAGAACGGTCACCTGGGCAGTGTTGTTTTAAATCTGATTTTGGCTTATTTCTTTTCATTTTTCTTCCATGGGAGCGATTTTTGGAGCAAGTTTGGAGCGTCCTTTTCATCATCAAGCGTGGGGTAAGTGATTTCTACTGGTTTTATGTTATATACAAGTATATACATGGAATTAATCATGGAAATTAGAGTAAATATTGAGGTTTTTGTTGAAAACCTAGAAAATTGTAATCTTGAATTTTAGCCACGATTTTGAGCATGGAATTAGGAAAAAGTTATATATTTGAGTTCCTAAGGTCATGAGTAACCTTTATCTTCGTGAAATTTTGGATTCCGGGCACGTGGGCCCGAGGGCATTTTGGTCACTTCACTAAGCAAAGTTGGGAATTCGTATAATCTGAATTGTTAATAAGTATTTGAGTATATTCTCATTAGTTTATCATTAAATTGGCTAGTTTGGGTGCACTGTGCATTTGTTCAAGCCTTCGGAAGGATGTAGAATGCCGATTTCGAGTCTTCGGAGCGAGGTGAGTCTCTCTTCTAATTCTGTGAGGGGGAAATTACCCCATAGGTGAATTAAATTGATTATGTGCTCCTATTTGTGGGGGCTACGTGCGCACGAGGTGATGAGAGTCCGTGCGTAGCTACTATATACTATTGTCCGGGTAGATTAGGACCCAAAAGCATGTTATATGTGGATTAGATTGTGAAATTCTTGATGCCTTAGATTGCTTAAATCATATTAAATTGAAAATTTGATTTTCTAAAGACTTATGCTTCGTTTTCTCAAATTAATAAAAGAGAATGGACTTTTCCTGGATATTTGCTCCATGTTGACTTCCTGACTGTTTATCTGTCTGTGTGTGTTTATTTTGGAACGGGCCGAATGCCTCGGCAGATTAATAGATGCATCTATAGGTGCGTCGTCGACCCTCAGAAAGTGCATATTTATTTTTGTTGGATCGGACCGTCGCCTCGGTATGATTTGTGCATGCTTGTATTGCTGCCTGGACTTGTTTAAGTCATGACATGCCTCCCTCTAGCTCTAGATCATCTTGAAAATAATGAAAAGAATCATTGGAAAATTTCCTATGAAATACTTATGTGTTTATTTGTTTCCTCTACCTGAATAGAAATCATGTTAGAAAATAAACCCACTATTTGATATGTATATTGAGAACAAATATCTTTGGACCATTAGAGTGTGTCAAAGTTGACTATCTCATCTTGTCACGACCCAAACCCCGGTCGTGATGGCGCCCAACACATTGCTAGGCAAGCCCGACCATGTTATCCATCTTACCGGCCGATTATTAATTAATACTGATCAATTAACATTAATAACCTATTTTCATATCAAAACACTAAGTGCGGAAATAGAAACAAACCAAATACAGCCCCAACCAATCGTGGTGTCACAAGTCCGAGCCTCTACAGATGAAATATTTTACACAAATCATGTCTAGGTAGAATAGAAACGTCAAAATGATAAGGAGGAAGAGGTCAGGTCCTGCGGACGCCGGTAGCTATCTCGAGGTCTCCTCGGAATAGTAGTAATGAAGCAGTTGCGATAGCTCAACTGCCCTCTTGAACCTGTGGATCTGCACAAAAAGTGCAGGGGAGTGGGGTGAGTATATTTCAACTCAGTGAGTAATAATAATAATAACAACTGAAAATAAGAACACCTGTACAATCACTAAACAGTTCTAAGGGTAACCTTATAGGTAAGTTATCTCTACAGTGAATAATCCCCTTTCCAGTCCACATCTGTCTCACAACGGTCCCACACTGACCTAGTTCTCACTCATACTGCTGCGGCGTGCAGCCCGATCCAATATATATGTATATATATATGAAATGCTACGGCGTGCAGCCCACTGTAATATATATAACGCTGCGGCGTTCAGTCCGATCCAATATATATAGCGCTGCAGCGTGCAGCCCGATCCATTTAACATCGACGACGCTCACTGGGGGTGTATACAGACTTTGGAGGGGCTCCTTCGGTCCAAGCGCTATGATACTACGGCGTGCAGTCCGATCCACATATATATTACTGCGGCGTGCAGTCCGATCCACATATATATATAGATATTCTGCTGCGCTTATGATAGCATACCTGGTCCTTCCTTTGGCCAAAAATGGTCCGTTTGGACCGCCGGATTCATCCTGAGGCCCCCGGGACCCCAATGAAAACCACCAACCTACACTTAAGCACGATACAAACTTGTTCCAGTCATAAAAACACACCCTTAAACACGGAAATCATCAAATCCAAGTGAATTCAAGCCTAAGTTTCATCTAGAACTTCCGAAACCAACATCCAATCAAAAACCTGACCAAACGATGTCCGAATGACCTGAAAAATTGCAGGCATATCCAAAATCACCTAACGGAGCTACTGCAACTATCGGAATTCCATTCCGACTCTCGGATCAAAATCTCACCTACCGTTCAGATTTTGCCAAAATTCAACCTTAGCCAATTCAAGCCTAAAACTACACCAGACCTCCAAATTCAATTCCGTTCGCTCTCCTAAGCCACAAATGACCTCCCGGAGCTGATCGAATCATCAAAATTCGATTCCGAGCTCTCTAATTCACAAGTCAACATTCGGTTGACTTTTCCCAACTATTCCTTCTTCTAAGAGACTATTTGTCTCATTTCCAACCAAACTTAATCCGAATTGACTCAAACTCACCAAACACACATATTGAAACATGAATAAGCATATAACGGGGAAAACGGGGTGATAACTCACATGATGACGGGCCGGGTCATCACATTCTCCCTGACTTAAGAAAACGCTCGTCCTCGAGCGGGTCAAGAAACATACCTGGAGACTCAAATAAGTAAGGATATCTGCTGCGCATCTCTTGCTTGATCTCCCAAGTAGCCTCCTCCACGGGCCGACATCTCCACTGTACCTTGTCTGAAGCAATGTCCTTGGACCTCAACTTTCGAAGCCGTCTACCCAGAATGGCCACTGACTCCACATCATAAGATAGATCACCATCATGTTAAATCGTACTGAAGTCCAACACATGAGATGGATCCCCGACATACTTCCGGAGCATAGACACATGGAATACTGGATGAACACTGGACAAACTGGGTGGCAAGGCCAACTCATATGCCACCTCCCCAATCCTCCATAGTATCTCGAAAGGACCAATGAACCTGGGACTCAGTTCCCCTTCTTCCCAAACCGCATAACACCCTTCATCGGTGAAACCTTCAGCAATACTCTATCACCAACCATGAAAGACAACTCTCGAACCCTACGGTCCGCATAACTCTTCTGTCGTGATTGTGCTGTGCAAAGCCTCTCATGAATCAGCTTCTTTATCAAAGCATCCTGAACTAACTCAGTCCCTATCAATCTATCCTCACCGTGCTCAAACCATCCCACAAGAGATCTACATCGTCTGCCATACAACGCCTCACACGGGGCCATCTGAATAGTCGACTAATAACTGTTGTTGTAGACAAACTCTACAAGTGGCAAGAACTCATCCCATGAACCTCCAAAGTCAATCACACATGCACGCAACATATCATTCAGGATCTAAATAGTGCGCTCAGACTGCCCGTCTATGTGAGGATGAAATGAGGTGCTCAACTTCACCCGTGTACCCAGCTCCCACTGAAATGCTATCCAGAACTGAGAAGTGAGCTGAGTGCCTCTGTCAGATATGATAGACACTGGGACCCCATGCAACCTGACAATCTCCCGAATAAAAATCACCGCAGATCGCTCCGATGAGTAAGTAGTACACACTTGAATGAAATGTGCGGATTTGGTCAGCCGATCAACAATCACCCACACTGAATTGAACTTCCTCGAAGTCCGAGGGAGCCCAATCACAAAATCTATGGTAATCCTCTCCCATTTCCACTCGAGAATAACCATACGCTGAAGAACACCGCCCGGTCTCTAATGCTCATACTTGACCTGCTGGCAGTTGAGGCATCTGGCTACATGCCTAACAATATACATCTTCATCTTCCTCCACCAGTAATGCTGTCTCAAGTCCTGGTACATCTTCGCGGCACCCGGGTGAATGGAGTACCGCGAGCTGTGAGCCTCCTTTAATATCAACTCTCGAAGGCCATCAACATTGGGCACACAGATACAGCCCTACATCCTCAGCACACCATCACTATCAATAGTCACATCTCTAGCATCACCGTGCAGAACTCTGTCCTTAAGAACAAGCAAATGTGAATCATCATACTGACACTCTCTGATGCGATCATATAAAGAAGACCGAGAAACAACACAAGCCAATACTCGGCTCGGCTTAGAAACATCCAACCTCACTAGCCGATTTGCCAAAGCCTGAACATTATATGCAAATGGCCTTTCCCCAACTGGAATATAAGCTAAGATGCCCATACTGACCGCCTTTCGGCTCAAAGCATCGGCCAGAACATTGGCCTTCCCGGATGATACAACATAGTGATGTCATAGTCCTTAAGCAACTCCAGCCACCTCCGCTGTCTCAAATTAAGGTCCTTCTGTTTGAACAGGTGCTGAAGACTGCGATGATTGGTATACACCTCGCAAGAGACACCGTACAGTTAATGTCTCTAAATCTTTAGAGCGTGAACTATGGTTGCTAGCTCCAAATCATGTACAGGGTAGTTTTTCTCATGGGGCTTCAACTGGCGAGAAGCATAAGCAATGACCCTACCCTCCTGCATCAATACACAACCAATGCCAACTCCCGAGGCATCACAATACACAGTATAAGGATCTGAAGCTGACGGCAGTATAAAGACTGGTGCTGTGGTTAATGCTGTATTGAGCTTCTGAAAGCTCTCCTCACACTCCTCGGACCGCACGAAAGGAGCACCATTCTGAGTCAATCTAGTCAAGGGTGAAGCAATGGAAGAGAATCCTGGAACAAATCGACGATAATACCCTGCCAATCCCAGGAAACTACGAATCTCAGTAGTTGAGGTCGGTCTGGGCCAACTCTGCACCGCCTCTATCTTCTTCGGATCCACCTGAATACCATCACTGGACACCACGTGTCCTAAGAATGCCATGGACTTGAGCCAGAACTCATATTTGGAGAACTTGGCGTACAACTTCTCCTCCTGCAACCTCTGTAATACAACTCTAAGATGCTGGGCATGCTCCTTCCGGCTACGGGAGTACACCAGGATATCATCTATGAACACGATCATGAAGGAGTCCAAATATGGCCGGAATACACTGCTCATCAGATACATGAACGCGGCTGGGGCATTGGTCAGCCCAAAAGACATCACAAGAAACTCATAGTGCCCACACCTCTTCGTGAAGGCTGTCTTCATAATATCAGACTCTCTAATCTTCAGCTGGTTGTAGCCTGAATGAAGATGAATCTTCGAGAATACCCTATCTCCTTGGAGCTGATCAAATAAATCATCAATGCGAGGCAGAGGATACTTGTTCTTCACTTTTACCCTGTTCAGCTGCCTATAGTCAATACACATCCTCATTGAACCATCTTTATTCTTAAAAAACAAGACCGGTGCACCCCACGGTGACACACTCGGCCGAATGAACCTCTTATCTAGGAGTTCCAGGAGTTGCTCCTTCAATTCTTTCAGCTCAGCTGGTGCCATACGATATGGAGGAATAGAAATAGGCTGAGTTTATGGCACCAAATCGATCCCAAAATCAATGTCCCTATCTGGTAGCATGCCCGGCAGGTCTGAGGGAAACACATCAGGAAAGTCTCGCACAATGGGAACAGAATCAATACCGGGAGTCTGGGCTTCGACCTCCCGCACAAATGCTAAATAAGAGAGACATCCCTTCCCAACCATTCGTTGGGCCTTGAGGAAAGATATTACCTCTGCTGGGTACATAATTAGTCGTGCCCCGCCACTCGATCCTCTGAATGCCCGGCATAGCCAAAGTGACTGTCTTGGCATGACAGTCCAGAATAGCATGACACGGAGATAGACAATCCATGCCCAATATAACATCAAAATAAATTATGCTGAGAAGCAATAGGTCTACTCGGGTCTCCAGACCCCCAATAGTGACCATACAGGACCGGTATACATGGTCCACAACAATGGTATCACCCACCGAGGTAGATACATGCACGGGAAACGCAAGACACACTCGGGTCGTGCAAGAATAAGGAGCGAAATATGTATATACATAAGAATAAGTGGAACCATGATCGAACAAAACTGAGGCATCTCTGTGGCACACTAAAATAATACCTGTAATGACAGCATCAGAAGCAATTGCATCAGATCTGCCCTGAAGAGCATAACATCTAGCCTGACCGCCTGATCGGCCTCCCCCTCGAGGGCGACCCCTAGCTGCCTGACCCTCACCCCTAGCTGGCGGGGCGGGTGCTAAAGTAGAAGGACCAGATGATGAGGGCTGCCCCCTCTACTGATATGGCCTGGGAACAAAACGGGGACACTCTCTGTGTATGTGCCCAAACTCCCTGCACTCGAAGTAACTCCCAGGTGCTGGGGGCTGGGACTGATAAGGACCCCTAGCACCGGAGTGTCCAGCTGATGAACTAGGTCGAGAAGAGCCCTGGATAGATGGGGCCTGTGAAGAAATTTGTGCTGGCATAACGCTGAGAGATGGCTGGCTCTGGTGCGAACTGTGATAACCACAGCCAAAAGACGGCCCAGGATGATCTGAGCGGGCCGGCTGTGAATGCCTGAAAGAGAGACCTCGGCTCTGCTGACCCTGGCCTCTAGTCTGAGTGCCACTAGAAATAGCTGATCCTCGAGGCCTCTTGGCCTCCCTCTCCTCTTGCTCCCTGCGACGATCTGCCTCTATGTCGCAAGCGATATCCACAGCATCCTCAAAAGTATGGCTCAAAACCCTCTCTCGGGTTATTAGAATACGGATAGGATAAATAAGGCCATCAACAAAACGTCCAATCCTCTCCCGGTCAGTGGGAACCAACCACGGTGCATATCTGGATAACTCTATAAATCTGATCTCATACTCCGATACTGACATGTCTCCCTGGCAAAGCCCCTCAAACTGTCTACGAATCTCCTCTCTTTGGGATCGAGGTACCCACTTCTCCAAGAACATAGTGGAGAACACTCGCCATGATAATGGTGCTGCCCCTGCCGGTCTACGGCGCTCATAAGCCTCACACCAAGCAAAGACTGGTCCCTAAAACTAGAAGGTGGTAAAGGATACACCGCTAGACTCCAAGATCCTTGCCGTACAGAGCATCCGATGACACTTGTACAGAAAACCTTGGGCGTCCTCGCCCGGAGCACCATTAAAAATAGGAGGAGATAATCTGCTGAACCTCTCAAGACGACGCTGCTCATCGTCGGTCATAGCTGGGACCCTGTCCCGCTGACCTCAACAGCTGGCTGTACTGGGACCACTGGCTAAACTGGAGGAGCCTTAGGTGTCTGCAGGCCCTGCACTGCCGGCTCTGGAGTGCGAGCTGCGTGGGTCTGATGACCACCCCCGGTCCCTGATGTAGCTGCTACGGTGGAAGCTGAAACTGCCCGTGCCAGGCCAGTGCAAACTACTAATATATGAGCTAGGGTCTCCTGTAGACCCGAAATAACAATGGGCACAGCTGGTGCCTGAACTGGTACTGCTGGAACCTCAGCAACTGGAGGCTGTGGGTTAGCTGGCACTGCCTTAGGTGCCCTAACCCTACCATGACCGCATCCACGGCCTCTAGCAGGTGGCAATGGTGGTCGTCCACCTCATCCAGAAGCTCGAGTCCTCACCATTTGTGAGAGAATAGAATAATCGCACGACAAGAATTTCAAGAATTTGAAGCTTTCCTAAAAGATTTGCAGCCTCCAGAGGATACGTACAGGCATCCCGTTCCGATCCACGAGACTCTCTAAACCGGCTCATGACTCGCGAGACCTGTTAACCTAGGCTCTGATACCAACTTGTCACGACCCAAACCCCGGTCGTGATGGCGCCCAACACATTGCTAGGCAAGCCCAACCATGTTATCCATCTTACCAGTCGATTGTTAATTAATACTAATCAATTAATATTAATAACTTGTTTTCATACCAAAACATTAAGTGCGGAAATAGAAACAAACCAAATACAGCCCCAACCAATCGTGGTGTCACAAGTCTGAGCCTCTACAGATGAAATATTCTACAGAAATCATGTCTAGGCAGAATAGAAATGACAAAATGATAAGGAGGAAGAGATCGGGTCCTGCGGACACCGGCAGCTACCTTGAAGTCTCCTCAGAATAGTAGTAATGAAGCAGCTACGATAGCTCAACTGCCCTCCTGAACTTGTAGATCTGCACAAAAAGTGCAGTGAAGTGGGGTGAGTATATTTCAACTCAGTGAGTAATAATAATAAATAACAACTGCAAATAAGAACACGTGTACTATCACTAAACAGTTCTAAGGGTAACCTCACAGGTAAGTCATCTCTACAGTGAATAATCTCATTTCCAGTCCACATTTATCTCACAACGATCCCACACTGACTTAGTCCTCACTCATACTGCTGCAAAGTGCAGCCGTATCCAATATATATGTATATATATATAAAAACTTTTGCGGCGTGCAGCCCGCTCAAATATATATAACGCTGCGGCATGTAGCCCGACCCAATATATATAGCGCTGTGGCGTGCAGCCCGATCCATTTAACGTCGCCGGCGCTCACTAGAGTGTATACAGACTTCGGAGGGGCTCCTTCAGTCCAAAAGCTATGATACGGCGGCGTGCAGTCCGATCCACATATATATATCACTGCGGCATGCAGTCCGATCCAATTTATATATATATATATAGATATTCTGCTGCGCTTATGACAGCAGACCTGGTCCTTCCTTTGGCCAAAAATGGTCTGTTTGGACCCTCGGATTCATCCCGAGGCCCCCGAGACCCCAACGAAAACCACCAACCTACTCCAAATCACTATACGAACTTGTTCCAATCATAAAAACACACCCTTAAACATGGAAATCATCAAATACAAGTGAATTCAAGCCTAAGTTTCAACTAGAACTTCCGAAACCAACATCCAATCAAAAACCCGACCAAACGATGTCCGAATGACCTGAAAATTTGTAGGCATATCCAAAATCACCTAACGAAGCTACTGCAACTGTTGGAAGTCCATTCCGACTCCCGGATCAAAATCTCACCTACCATTCGGATTTCGCCAAAATTCAACCTTAGCCAATTCAAGCCTAAAACTACACCAGACCTCCAAATTCAATTCTGATCGCTCTCCTAAGCCAAAAATGACCTTCTCGGAGCTGACTGAATCATCAACATTCAATTCCGAACTCTCTAAATCACAAGTCAACATCCGGTTGACGTTTTCCAACTATTCCTTCTTCTAAGAGACTATTTGTCTCATTTCCAACCAAACTCAATCCGAATTGACTCAAACTCACCAAACACACGTATTGAAACATGAACAAGCATATAACGGGGAAAACGGGATGATAACTAACATGATGACAGGCCGGGTCATCACACATCTCTACCCTTTTGGGATTAGGCGGGACACTCACTGAGTACACATTGATTACGTACTCATACTACTCTTTTATGCGTTTTTGTTGCACAGGTTCATGATATATTAGTGGCCTACTGGGCATAGTAGCATAGACGACATGGGGACGAGGTGGTTGCAGTATGCGAGGCGACCCGCAGCTCTTTAAAGTCTCTTCTAGTAACTGTATTTCTTTCCTGTCCATTGTATTCCGGACGGATGTTGTGTTATATTTTATGTCTTTAGCAGTAGTTGCTCATGCACTTGTGACACTGGATTTCTGGGATGGTTTCAGTGAACTTACTATTAATTGTTATTGTTTGATTTTAAATTGAACAAAAATCCCTTATTTATATGAAATGAAAGGAAAAACCTTAGATTTTCAAAAGTATTAAAAGAAGAGTTAGTTGAGAATTTAGTTGGCTGGCTTGACAGAGGTGTTCGGCGCCATCATGATCTATAGTGGATTTGGGTCGTGACAACATGGTATCAGAGCACTAGGTTCCCGTCGGTCTCACGAGTCATGAGCAAGTCTAGTAGAGTCTAGCAGATCGGTACGGATACGTCTGTACTTATCCTCGGGAGGCTGCAAGACTGTTAGGAGTATTTTCCTTCTTGATTTCCTAATCGCGCGGTTCGATCCCTTTGAGGCTTATGCCTTTAATTCTTTTCCATTCAATCTTACGCGATGCGAGCGCTAGTTATAAATCAATTTGAAGGATTGCAATGACACAGCAGATGTGGTACAGAATGATTTTTCCCGGTTTAGTTGATTAGGCTATTATAGCCGCATTCGGAGGGAATTTATGTTGATTCATCTTAGTAACATAACTTCTGGGAGCCTTGAGGCTAGGCATAGGTTACCGTAAAGCTTATGAGCAATTATTCCGCAGTATTGTTATGACGGTAGGATGTTGGCCCAAGTGTCGGGGCAGTGAATGAATGGAAGGGAGTTTTACTCAGTGTGTAATCCACATGATTCAGTATCTATTCCCGGCAAGGGAAAGTAAATCGAAACAAGGATGGTCAGATGTGGATTAGTGGAAGTGATGAAATGTAGTAATTGCAACCATAAAGGAATTCTCTCCTCTATTGGGGTGTCGTTGTTCTAATTGGACGTATTAAGTCTATCAGTGTTATGGTCTTCTATGATCACCCATTGGGGTAAGATATTGTGAAATGGCATTAGAAATGCAACTATCAAATATCGTGGGATGCGGTGGTTCCGAACTGAATCAGAACTGCAATTCTGTGATTCGAAAAAGACAACCTTCAGGAAGGGTTGGGACTTGTAGCAAATTGTGGATTCAAGTTCTATGAAGATGAAAAAAATTTAAGATGACAACGTAGCAGCAAGAGATGAAAAAGACATGTGGAAGGTGTCCAGCGGAGTTTTAAACATCTACACTGTTAGGCGGAGGAAGCACAAGCCGAGCAGTTGATTGAAGAAGTGAGTTTGCCAAAAGTAGAGAGCAGCGGAGCTGCGTAAGGGCTTGGTAATGAGAGAACTATGCACCTTAGAGGAGTCTGGAACAACTTGAGAATATTGGTACTTGGGTATTGGTGCTTTCAGATCTAATTTGAAGTGGGGATTTCAGCGACGGGCAATGGAAGTCGGTAGATTAATTTGAATCTAGTGTTGTTATGCGGCAGAAGATTGTATATGATGGAAAGTAGCTGCTTGAAGTGAAGAAAGATGTGGCAAGACTTTGAAACGAATGGATGTTGTCGCACATTTAATAGATGACCACGAGGGGTGAACGGACTCATGCAGCTGGAGAGTGAGCTCGAACTCAGGATGGGTTATTGATGTCGTAGTGTTGGTACCCCATGCAACAGCGTTAGAAGATGTTAGGGAGTGATTTCTACAAGTGAGGTGTTCTGGTGAGCAGGTTAGCAGTCGCGTGGTTGGTGAGGCTCCTACGAGGAGCTCTACTGGATATACAACAAAATGGAATTGTTGTGTGAATGGTGTTAATGAATTAGTGTACCAAATGGAGTTTCTATGGAAAGATATCAAGAATGCCAGCGATTGTTGGTGCGAAGGTGGATGATGAATCATAATATGAAAAATAGGGATTTGCATGAGAAATTCTGAGAATTTGCGGTAGATGATTGTGCAAGGTTATGTCGATAGAAATTAAGAATAGTGAACTCCGGAGTTTTGAAATAGTGGCTTAAAGCTAAGTGAGAGAGTCCCACCGCTCACGATTTGGGTTCCATGGTTAGACACTCGGTCATGTCTCGTTAATAGCATACTGAGGGGTCATCTTAGCTACGAAAAAATATCATAAGTAGTAATGTGGGCAGAGGAATTGTTAAAGATGTGTTATGGTTGGCTTTATGGGCTCATGTTCGAACTTGGGAAAGAATTCGGGATTTATGCCCTATAAGGAAGCAGGCTTTAAAGGGAGTAATTCTGCTAGATGCCTCGTCGATAGGGTAAGTATGTGTTATGAGATTTAGGTAGCCGATTATATTCGGGATCAAGTCAGAGTGGGTGGCTCTAGTAACGATCCTAGTGAATTCAAGAGGTAAAGAGTCGTGCCTAATGATATCAAGTTTATAGGTACAATTAAGGATCAAGCTTGGAAAGCATGCTTATGATAAGTGGTACAAAACATTCCGTGATGGTTGGCTTGTGATGTAGCAATTGGGAAGTATGGAATGGTTTGTACAAGTTGAGACAGAATGGTCTCGTGATTCAAGGTCACTCGGGATGAGTGTAGGTGGAGTGTGTTTTATGTTGAAGAGAATTGGTACTATTTCCAAAGCACTCAAAGATAAATTTGAAGGAAAGGGGTTGTTTAGCCATAGTTGAATTTGGCATGTTGGGATCTGCGATTAGTTCATTCAGCATGATCATGTTGTGTGTATGGTTTGTGACGGTGCGTATCGGGCTTGTCAGCTATCCGAATTGATGTTATTCAGAAGCCTTCTATTTCTAAGGCTCGTTGTGTAGAAGCAGATTCCGGAAAGGGGTATGGAGGCTCGGACCACTACTTGTAGAGTTGCATATTCTATAGTTATTGGAATGTACTTCTCTTGAAGTGAGTAAAGTGCAAGTTCTTATAAGCCGAAGTGTAAAGATAATAATGATTTCAGCATTTTGATGAAAAATCATGTTCTATCATGTATTGGCACGTTGGGTGCAGTGAGTAGCATGGAAATTCAAGTGAGGGTCAAGGTTGCAGTTTGGTGTTGACGAGGATGTCACAAGCCGGATGAGGAAGGAAAGGGTTCAATGATTGGAATAAATTGGTATGGGCTTCAGAGTCACCTAAGATCGATGTTTTGTGAAAAAGGCTTTATATCCTGGTTAAGGGTTCTTGATCGCTTTTCAGCATTAGTGCGATCGATGGTTGGAATGAGCAGACTCGATATTTACTTCAGAAGATTGTGGAAGCGTGTCCTACGGGAAGATTATGTAAGCGTGGCAGGTAGTCACTCAATTGACTAAAGATTTAAGCAAGTATGAGGATTGTGGTAATAACATTTGTTTGAGAAACTATGCCTGGAGGGCACCTTGTTTAATGGGTTATGAACTGGGGTAGGTTGTCCCGATTATGATGGTTGTTCTTATGTGTTACAAGGCAAAAGGGAGTTACTATGGACTTTTAAAGGCCTATCAGCCAAGTTCGTACAATCAGAAATCGTCTTGAGATCGATGTATCAATTTACATATGTGAACAGGACTTTATATCAGGCCAGTTGTGTCCGTTTCAGCGAGTGTTCCCTATGGAGGAACGGTCAGGGTGTTATTTTGTCATCGGCTATTCCAGGTAATGATGTATTGTGCCGTAGGAGTTTTGAGACGGCTTGGGAAATTTGCTTACATGTTGAGAATCTGCGTAGAAATGATGTGTCATGAGCAGGATGGCTTTGAGACTTATGTTGTATATCGCACCTCAGTTATGCTCGAGTTTCGTAGCCTATAGCGCTATGTGTTTCCTCAGGGATGTTACTATTCACGTAATGTGCTAGCAATTGAATTTGATATTTTTATTGTAATGAGCAGATTTAGCTCGAAGTGGAATCTCCTTATATGAGACCTATTTGTGGATCGGGTAGCACGCCGTATGTTATTTGCATCGGGTTGCACGCCGCAACAATGTGATGTCTAGTCTAGTTTTCTATATGCTATTCCTTAATGTGTTTTGCTTCCAATTTTCTAGGAAAAGTCCGTATTAGTGCGGGGTTTAGATAACTCCTTCCAAAATTCAATTTTCTGTTTGTGTTGTGTTCGGATTGGTGGCCTATTGCCGCATAGTAGCATTATATGAGATTTTAATAATTTCTGGGGTGGCTTATTGCCTGAGTAGTTTGTATCGGATGGGACGAGATCCCTTGATCTAGGATTCTGTACAATCTAGTTATATGAGGTATGTTAAGGAGATAAGAACATTATTGGGTTCAAAATAAGGTGAAGGCCTTGTCAGGAGAGTAGACCTGATGTGTTGTTGACACGGCAATTGATCATGAATGTTGGTACGTCTCTTCTATCATGGCGGTATGGTAAAGGTTAGAGTAAGACCTGTATATATCATGGGGTGCAATGGGAGCATCAGATCAGTAGAATTTTGGCTAAGTTGATCAGGGAATATTATTGTGGTCATGTGAACCTAGTGTTACAAGTAAGAATTCAGCAAAGTCATGTCGTTATGTTGCGTATAACGTACAATGATTGATATGGTGATTGTATATGGAAAACAGGCCCAACATAGGATTCCGGATGTTGGAATCGGGTTCTAAAGCTTATTGGCTTGAATAAAAGAAAATATCTTCTACATTCATCGAGTTTATGCTCAGCTAAGTTTTGGCAGCACGGGAAGGTG
The DNA here is from genome assembly GCA_032618575.1 of Nicotiana noctiflora. NCBI lineage: Eukaryota > Viridiplantae > Streptophyta > Magnoliopsida > Solanales > Solanaceae > Nicotiana > Nicotiana noctiflora. The sequence goes on along the minus strand of JASVEL010009013.1, from coordinate 99,896 downwards.
CATGAGGTGCTAAACAGTGATTTCAAACCACTCCAGTACAGTTCTCAGCACGTTCGAGGATGAACGTTTGATTAAGTGGGAGAGAATGTAATGACCCGACCGGTCGTTTTGAGTACTAGCGCTCTGTTCAGCAGTCGGAGGCCATGAACAGCTTCATTTTAGGTATTATGACTTGTACACATGGTCAAAATTGATTTCGGGAAAATTCAGAGTTTATCTGGGAAGAGAATTCTCATTGCGGAAGCTTAAAGTTGAAAGAATAAACTAGGATTTGAATTTTTAGTAAACCTCAAAATTGGGATCTGGAAGTTCCAGCAGGTTCGTATGATGATTTCGGGCTTGGGCGTATGCCCGGATCGATTTTTCGATAACCTGGGAGCGTTTTGGCGCCTAATGTGGAAGTTAGCAATTTAGTAAAAATTTCATAAGTTTGCCTTGAAGTGCATTTCAATGTTATCGATGTCCATTTGGAATTTCGAGATTGGGAGTAGCTCCGTATAGTGATTCTGGAGTTGGGGGCACGATCGGAAGTGAATTCGGAGGTCCGTATGTCATTTTGAAGCCATTTGGCTAAAGATAGAAATTTGAAGGTTCTTTGAAGAGTTTGACCAGGGGGTTGACTTTTTGATATTGGGGTCGGAATCAAATTTTGGAAGTTGGAGCAGGTCCGTAATAACAAATATGACTTGTGTGAAAAATTTGAGGTCCATCGGACGTTTTCATAGGTTTAAACATCAAAAATAGAAGTTTGAAATTTTAATGTTCATAAACTTGAATTTGGGGTGTAATTTGTAATTTAGTGTTGTTTGATGTGATTTAAAGCCTCGAGCAAGTCTGGAATGTGTTTTGGGATTGGTTGGTATGTTTGGTTGGGGTCCCAGTGGCGTCGGGTGAATTCCGAAAGGTTAACGGATAAATTTTCGCCTTGAGATGATGGTATGTTTGCTGGTATTAGTGCAGTAGAGATTTACTCTATACGATCGCAATAGATGGGATGCGATCGCATAGAGCAAATGTTGAGGGGCTGGAATTTGGCCTATGCATTCACAATAGGCATGATGCAATCGCGGAAGAGGATTTTATTGGAGCTATGCGATCGTAATGTGGAGGTATGTGAACGCTTAGAGCATTTTTGGGAGGCAGCAAATTTGCCCTATGCGATCGTAGGGCTGTGGTTGCGATTGCATAGAAGGGTCATGCGGGCTGTGTTGTTTTAAATCCGATTTTGGATCATTTCATTTCATTTTTCTTCCATGGGAGCAATTTTGGAGCAACTTTAGAGTGTCATTTTCATCATCAAGCGGAGCTTGTTTAGGAAGTGAGGGTGGTACTTGTGATGTAGTGGCATAATAGTGTGGGTATGTAGGGTATGTAGAAGATGAGTTCATGGTGGGTGGATCTTGGTTCGGGATTGATGGAGGAATATATGTGGGGTTGGCTGGGTAAGAAGGTAAGGGTTGTCCCCTCGACCAAGCCTGATACATTTCCAACATTTGCTGTTTAAGCTTATACATTTCTTCCTTCATCATATTCACATCTACTACTTCCTCCTCTTGACGGGATCCATGATTGTCGGCTCAATTTCTTGGGTCACTGCTTTTGTCATGCTTTAAGAATGAGTGTTGTAGTTGTGATGTGCCAGAATGCCAGTTGCTAACTGTTTTATCTGATACTCATCAATGACAAAAATTTGTTAATAGTTAGATCATAATAAATGAACATCACAAGTTTTAAAAACACAACTTTTGCCTGGCAATTATGCGTCATCCCGGCATTATTGTCTTTCTTTTGACCCGCCAATTTTCTTTTCTTTTCGGCTTTTCTTTTTCCTTTCTTTTGTTTCCACCCATTTTTATTGTTTCTTTTCTTCTCTCTTTTTTTTTCTTTTTGTTTTTCGATCCTATATGTTTGCCTATCGCACAAGGAATTGCACGTAAAGAAAAATAGTAACAACTTTTGGATTTTCAATTTCATTGATATTAAAACATAGATTACAAAAGATGATGTTGTACTACAACCTTCTTGATGCAAAAATAAAAATACAGAAAATGCATGCCCTATGAATATATTAAAGCTCCTAATGCCCGCGATACGTCATTCGTTCTTACCGCGGGCCTATATGCTAATCCCTTTTGGAGTTTGTCCGGGTCGGTCATCACTTGTTTCACAAAGATCATTGTTGCTGCGGTAAATGTGGACTGGGTCATATCCTTGCACAATTGGCATTTCCGCGTAATATAGTGAGAAATGTTTACAATTCTTTCCCTGATAATCCATTTCTCTTGAAGCAACCTCCCAATCTGTTCGGCACGAGCATCCAAGGTTTACTGGCTCTTCTTTTGAAGTTGTTGTAATTCCAATTCTAACCGGGCCATGGCCATGTAGCAATGCTCTCTCTTTATGTCAAATTCTTTTGTTTGTTTGCTACTTTTGACCTCGGCCGTGACAATCTTTTTCCTTAGCCGAGCAACTTCAACATTATGTTCATCCTTTAACTGTTGGATCTTCCGAACCCTTTCTTCGACATTCCTGGCCAATTGTTTCTGAACCCCAATTAATTCCTTCTCAGCTTTATCTAGATCAAAGTTGTAGTCATTCACCTTGCGTCGCAGATTATGAATTAGCTTTTCATCCCTGGCAAGTCGAACTGGGGTTTCGGTTGCTGCTCTCATCTTTACAATCCGAGCCTTCAATGTTTCATTTTTTTTTATCAACTATTTCTTTTCGCCCTTATCGGCTGCTGCTTGTAAGCTACTTTCGAATTTGTGGTCCTGAAATTGTTTCTCCAACATACTGATTTTGGCTCGATATTCATTCTCCTTGGCCAGCCAATCCCATTGTTCCTTTGATAGCTTGGCAAATTCTTTAATGTGAGGTCTCTTTGTCGGTCTTTCATGCTCAAAATCACTACGGTACCATGCGGAATACCCCGGTGACACTTCACCTCTAGCCCGATCTCTCACACAGGTGTCCACTCTTAGACATTGGCACTCATTCCATATTTGCCGGATTTTTGCTTCCGGAAATTGCCCATCGGGACTGATCTCTATTGCTTGAAGGCTGAGGTCCCCATCTTTTGGCACGATTTGATATCTTCCGAGTTGTCATAGTACTCGGTATGGCGCATAGGGTTGGATACTCTTGAGACCCATTAAAAGGAAATACGACCCTTCTGCTGGCATGTATATGACTTCATCGATGGGCAACCATCCGTATGCCCATTCTATCTGGCTAGCAGTAAGTGATCAAAAATATGTGATCCAACCTTTCGACCCTTCTGGCAACTTGGCCTCTTTTTTCCTCATGTAGAATTCTTTGATACAAGGCTTTTCAGACGATCCATAACTCAAACACTGAGGGTGGTGGCATAAATGCTCTATCATCCACATCTAAAGTAGTAGATTACACCCCTCGAAGAAATCTTCTCCCGCTTTGCAGGCCGTGAGAGCACGGAAGATATTGGCCACTATCATTGGTGCCAAAGTACTGTTATCCTATGTAAGGAGAGTACTGGCAATCCCGGCAACACTGATGTCGATGTTCCCGTCTTTCCTTGGAAATATTATTAACCCCAGAAAGGCTACCATGAAGGCAAAACGCCTGTGTTCCTCCCATTTAGCCCGGTTCGCTTTGCTGCAGAGTTTGTTCGTTGGAACATTGAATCCTCCAACGTGGCCATATCTGCGGTATATAAAGTTCATGGTACAAAACCCGTGGACCAAATCTTCATTGTGAACATTTCCGGCTATTTTCAAAGAGTCGAGGAATCTATGCACAGTGATGGCTCTTGGAGCAACCGGATACCTGTCTTTTAAGGGAACCTCACCCTTTCCAATGTAGTTAGCAATTTCCTCCAATGTCGGAGTGAGCTCAAAGTCCGAGAAGTGGAGCACGTTGTGTGCGGGATCCCAACAGTCAACTAAAGCTCGAATAATTTCACCTCGAGGTACTATGTCAAGCATCCCAGTAAGATCTTTCAAATATTTCTTGACCCACTCCTATCCATCTTGGCCTAAATCATTCCACCATAATCGTAACTCCAAAGGGATCTTATTTGTCACGACCCGGATTTCCCACCATCGGGGTCATGATGGCGCCTACTAAATGGAAGCTAGGCAAGCCAAATATTAATTACATCTCCATTAGTTACCAATTTCTTATAAAAAAACATATAAATTACAGCGGAATAATCAAATTTAGCGGAAGACTTAGTCAAATATGATAAAGAAAACCCAAACATGATACACTACCCAAGACCGGTGTCATAATACTCACGAACTTCTAAGAATAATACACATAATTGTCTGAAAGAAAATACAAGCTGTTTATCTCGATTACATGAGATAACAAAATGAAAAGCATAGATAGAAGAGACAACGGGTCCTGCGGACGCCTGCAAGGCTACCTCGTCGTCTCAGTAGACGGAAAAATCCACAATCGCTACTGCCGCTGCTGCTGTCCGTAACCTGTATCTGCGCAAAAAGAGCGCCGAGTGTAGTATCAGCACAACCGACCCCATGTGCTGGTAAGTGCCTGGCCTATCCCAGCGAAATAGTGACGAGACTAAGGCCAGTCACCCACTTAAACCTGTACAGTTGCAATATAGACATATATATATACAATACATTTATAAGGAAATACTCTGCTCTGAAATAACAGTCAATAACTCACGATATCCAGAATAATCTAATCAACATAATAAATCTTACTTCCATATCTCAATTCCTCTCTCATTTCATATCTCGTGGTAGGCGTACCACCCGCTCCCAACTATCGCTGTAATTATATCTTGTGGTAGGCGTACCACCCGCTCCCAAATATATCAATACTTATATCTTGTGGTAGGCGTACCACCCGCTCCCAAATATATCAATAGGCTACCGGCAACTATGGTCAATGCCAAGATTAAAAATCACTTTGTGGTCGGCGTACCACATGATCCCAATTCATAAATATATATAAGTGGTCGGCGCGCCACACGATCCCAATTCATAAAATATATATATTACCGGCATTTAGCCAATAATCTCTATATCAACAATATTTATAATTACCGGTTTTAAACCAATAATTTATAATAATTTCAACAATTTACCTTCATTACCGGTATAATACCAATAACTCTTATTCAACAATTTATTCATAACTAAATTCATATTCCTACAAACTAGGATAGAACAAACACTTACCTCGAAAGTTCACGAACGATTCAATCCGTAGCAATGCCTTTTCCTTTCGAATTTGACTCCAATCCAACCGTATCTATACACAATTGATTTCATATCATCAATTCTACTTAACAAACTAGTTCATATTGCTAAATATGATTTTTACAACATTCTGCATGGAGTAGTAAAAATCGACCCGGGCCCACATAATCGAAACTCAAGTTTCGAACCAAAATAAGTTCACCCAATCCTCCATGAGTTCAAATATACAATTTGTTCTTAAGTTCGACTCCAAAACGAGGTCTAGATCGCAAATTCATTGAAAGCCCTAACTATACCCATTTCTCAAGATTTTCAACCAATTTACACATGTTTAAGCCTAAGAATTTGATTGATGTTGATGAAAAATGAAGAAGACGAGTTAAACAATACTTACCCAATGAACTTGATGAAGAAATGCCTCAAAGACCGCCTAAGGGCTGTGGAGAAGAAAGGTTTTTGTGAAAAATGGGATAAAATCCCGTAAGTGTTCTGTTTTGGGTATTAATTCACTGGGCGGAAATTTACCCTACGTGATCGCGTGAATTGGGCTGCGATCGCGTAGAGGAAAGACTGGCCTCTTATGCGATCGCGTGCAAAAGGTTGCGATCGCATGGAGAAAAGATTGGAAGCTACGCGATCGCGTGAGGGTTGCTGCGATCGCGTAGAGGAAACTCACCGGGCAGCCTATTTGGCCTATGCGATCGCGTGAACATGACTGCGATCGCGTGGGGGAAGAACTGGAAGCTACGCGATCGCGTGAGGGATGCTGCGATCGCGTAGAAGAACTGGCCAATGCTGTGCGATCGCGTGGATGAGGCCGCGATCGCGTAGAACAAAATCCCTCTGCAGAAACAGCAGAATTTCTGCTGTGTTTTCAAATCCAAAAACACCCCGAACCACCTTCGAAACACTCCGAGCCCTCGGGGCTCCAAACCAAATATGCACACTAACTCAAAAACATCATACGAACTTGCTCGCGCAATCAAATTGCTAAAATAACATCAAAATCAATGGATTGAGCCTTAAAACTCAAGAATTCTTTCAAATTTCATAATTTCCAAAATTTCCAATTTAAGGCCGAAATGCGTCAAACGACGTCCGTTTTCAACCAAACTTTACAAGAAGCGCTTAACCAATATATATGACCTGTACCGGGCGTCGGAACCAAAATACGAGCCCGATACCAGTACTTTTAATCAAAATTCAGTTTCATTTTCCTTAAACATTTTCAGAAAACAATTTAACAGAAAAATTCTTTTACCGGGGTTCTAGACCTCGGATTTCAATTCCGGGCATATGCCCAAGTTCCATATTTTTCTACGGATTTTTCTGAGATAGTCAAATCACGGATCCGGGTCCGTTTACCAAAAATGTTGACCAAAGTCAACCATATCAATATTAATATCAAAATTCTTCAACTTTTTCACATATTTCACATATTTCAACATAAATATCTTCCAGCTTTGTGCCCGGACTGTGCACGCAAATCGAGGCAACTATAAATGAGGTTTTCAAGACCTCCAAAGCTCGTAATGATTAATAAAACAAGTGATGACCCTTTGGGTCGTCACAATCACCACCTCTAAAACAACCGTTCGTCCTCGAACGGACAAAAGAAAGAAGTACCTGAGTCAGGAAACAAATGTGGGTAGCGGCTCCGCATATCAGACTCGGACTCCCAGGTCGATGCCTCAGGAGGCTGACCTCTCCACTGAACACGCACAGAAGGATAACTCTTCGACCTCAACTGTCGAACCTGCCGATCTAGAATGGCTACCGGCTCCTCCTCGTAAGATAGATCATTGTACAATTGGACAGTACTGAAGTCTAACACATGTGTGGGATCGTCGTGGTATCTCCGAAGCATAGATATATGAAAAATTGGATGCACGGCTGATAAGCTAGGCGGCAAAGCTAATCCGTAAGCCACCCCTCCCACTCTGTCTAGAATCTCAAATGGGCCAATATACCTAGGGCTGAGCTTGCCCTTCTTCCCAAACCTCATCACACCCTTCATAGGCGACACTCGGAGCAATACTCGTTCGCCAACCATGAAATCTACATCTCGAACCTTACGATCCGCATAAGTCTTCTGCTTGGACTGAGCTGAACGCAATCTCTCCTGAATAGTCTTGACCTTATCCAAGGCCTCCTGAACTAAGTTCTGTACCCAACAACCGAGCCTCTCCCGGTTCAAACCATCCAACCGGTGATCGACATCACCTACCATATAACGCCTCATACGGAGCCATCTGGATGCTAGACTGGTAACTGTTATTGTAGGCGAACTCTGCTAATGGCAGAAACTGGTCCCACGAGCCTCCGAAATCAATAACACGGGCTCGAAGCATGTCCTCTAGAATCTGAATAGTCCTCTCGGACTGGCCATCCGTCTGAGGATGAAATGCTGTACTCAACTGAACCTGGGTGCCTAACTCCTGCTGGACCGCTCTCCAGAACCGCGAGGTAAACTGCGTACCCCGATCAGAGATAATAGATACCGGCACTCCATGGAGACGAACAATCTCCCTAATGTAAACCTCCGCTAACCTCTCCGATGAGTAGGAGACAGATACTGGAATAAAGTGTGCTGACTTGGTCGGCCTATCAACAATGACCCAAATAGCATCAAATTTCCTCCGAGTCAAAGGAAGTCCAGTAACGAAATCCATAGTGATCCGCTCCCATTTCCACTCGGGAATTTCAATCCTCTGGAATACACCACCAGGTCTCTGGTGCTCATATTTCATCTGCTGACAATTTAGACACCGAGCGACATACGCAACGATATCTTTCTTCATTCTGCGCCACCAATAGTGCTGACGTAAGTCCTGGTACATCTTCGCGGCGCCTGGGTGAATAGAATACCGCGAACTGTGGGCCTCCGCTAAGATTAACTCTCGAATCCCTTCGACATTAGGCACACAAACTCGACCCTGCAATTTCAATACCCCATCATTATCTAGATTTACCTGTGTGGCACCTCCCCGCTGTACTGTATCTCTCAACTCACACAAATGAGAATCATGAAATTGCCTCTCACGGATACGCTTTAATAAAGAAGAACGAGCGACCGTGCAGGCTAACACCCTGCTAGGCTCAGAAATGTCCAATCTCACGAACCGGTTGGCTAATGCCTGGACGTCTAGAGCAAATGGTCTCTGACTGACCGGAATATATGCAAGACTACCCATGCTGGCGGACTTTCTACTCAATGCATCGGCCACCACATTGGCCTTACCTGGGTGATATAAAATAGTAACATCATAGTCTTTTAGCAACTCTAGCCACCTTCTCTGCCTCATATTCAACTCTTTCTGCTTAAACAAATACTGAAGACTCTTATGATCGGTGTATACTTCACATGCTACACCATACAAATAATGCCTCCGGATCTTCAATGCGTGAATAATCGCCGCCAATTCTAGATCATGCACTGGATAATTCTTCTCATGAATCTTCAACTGCCTCGAAGCATAGGCAATAACCTTGCCATCCTGCATTAACAATGCACCAAGCCCAATACGGGAAGCATCACAATAAACGGTATAAGGTCCCGTACCTGTGGGTAAAACCAATACCGGTGCTTGTGGTCAAGGTTGTCTTGAGCTTTTGAAAGCTCGCCTCACATTCATCGGACCATTCAAATTGAACACCCTTCTGGGTCAATCTGGTCGGTGGGGTTGCAATAGACGAAAATCCTTCTACGAATCGGCGATAATAGCCCGCTAACCCCAAGAAACTCCGAATATATGTGGCTGATGTCGGTCTAGGCCAGCTCTTGACTGCCTCAATTTTCTTCGGATCAACCTGAATACCTGCTGCCGTCACAATATGACCCAGGAATGCAACTGAACTTAGCCAAAATTCACACTTTGAAAATTTTGCATATAGCTGGCTATCTCTCAGAGTCTGTAAGGCCACTCTGAGATGTTGCGCATGCTCCTCCTGACTGCGGGAATTTATTAATATGTCATCAATGAAGACTATTACAAACAAGTCTAAATAAGGCCGAAACACCCGATTCATTAATTCCATAAAAGCTACTGGAGCATTTGTCAACCCAAAAGACATGACCAGAAATTCATAATGTCCATACCGAGTGCGGAACGCGGTCTTAGGGACATCAGATGCCCTAATCTTCAGCTGATGATATCCAGATCTCAAATCTATCTTTGAAAATACCTTGGCACACTGAAGCTGGTCAAATAAATCATCAATTCGCGGAAGTGGATATTTATTTTTGATAGTCACCTTGTTTAACTGTCGATAGTCAATGCACATTCTCATCGAACCATCTTTCTTCTTTACAAATAATACGGGTGCACCCCACGGCGAAACACTGGGCCTAATGAAACCCTTTTCAAGTAAATCCTGCAATTGTTCCTTCAATTCTTTTAACTCCGGCGGAGCCATACGGTATGGGGGAATGGAAATGGGCTGAGTGCCTGGAGCCAAATCAATGCAAAAATCAATGTCCCTATCGGGCGGCATACCTGGCAAGTCTGAAGGAAATACTTCAGGAAATTCGCGAACCACAGGCACAGAGTCAATAGAAGGAACCTCAGCACTAGAATCATGGACATAGGCCAAATAAGCCAAGCATCCCTTTCCAACCATACGCTGAGCTTTAACATAAGAAATAACATTACGGCTAGTATGACCCGAAATTCCTTTCCACTCTATACGAGGCGAATTCGGCAGGGCTAAAGTCACAGTCTTGGCATGGCAATCTAAAATAGCATGATACGGAGATAGCCAGGTCCATGCCTAGTATAATATCAAAGTCTACCATATTTAGGAGTAATAAATCAGCACGGGTCTCGAGACCCTCAATTACTATAATACATGACCGATGAACTCGATCAACCATAATAGAGTCGGCTACTGGTGTAGACACATGAACAGGAACACTCAGTGGATCACTGGGCTGAATCAAGTATGGTGCAAAATAGGAAGACACGTACGAATATGTAGACCCAGGGTCAAATAATGCTGATGCCTTTCTATCACAAACCAAAATAATACCTGTAATGACGGTATCGGAAGACTCAGCTTCTGGTCTGGCGGGAAGTGCATAACATCGGGGCTGTGCCCTACCTCCCTGAGCAGTATCTCTAGGACGATCAGCTGCTGGCTGGTCTCTACCTCTATCGGTCTGAGCTCCACCTCTATGACCTCTACCTCCACCTCTATGTCCTCTACCTCCGCCTCTAGCCGGCTGGGCAGGCTGTGAGGGAACTGGGGCCTGAATCATGGCACGAGAACTCTGCTGGTGAGATCTGTCAGGAGCTCGAGGGCAATAACTTGCAATGTGCCTAAGATCACCGCACGTAAAACAAGCCCTCGGCTGCTGAAAATGGCGAAGTGGTGGTGCACTGATAGGCTGCTAATCAGGAGTAGCGTGGCTGAGAATTACGATCACCTGAAGCATCATGAGAAACCTGAAGAGATGACTTATAAGGCCTAGGAGGATGGCCTCTATCATAAAAATCTCTATCTCCAGACGAGGTACCACTGAATCTTCCCGAATTACGAGATCTCTTATCTAATCCATGTCTCGCTCCCTGTGACAGAGCCATCTCGATCCGGCGGGCTGCATTAGCCGCCTCCTGACAAGTGATTTCACTTCCTGCCCCCAAGGCCATCTGTAGTCGAATTGGATGATTCAAGCCATCAATAAACCTTCTCACCCTTTCCCTATCTGTGGGAAGTATGATAATAGCATGACGAGCCGGGTCCACGAACCTAGTCTCGTACTGTGTGACAGACATAGAACCCTGATGAAGACGCTCAAATTGTCTGCGCATAACCTCCCGCTGAGTTGCTGGAAGGAACTTCTCCAAGAATAATTCCGCAAACTGCTCCCAAGTCAAAGATGACGATCCCGCTGGCCTGGTTAGACAATAATCTCTCCACCAAGTCTTGGCGGAACCGGATAACCGAAAAGTAGCAAAATCCACACCATTAGTCTCCACAATACCCATAGTACGGAGAACTTCGTGGCAGTTGTATAGGAAGTCCTGTGGATCCTCTGAAGGAGAGCCACTGAAGGTGGCAGTGAATAGCTTGGTAAACCTGTCCAATCTCCATAGAGCATCAACAGACATAGATGCACCATCACTAGCCTGAGTCACTATGCCAGGGTGAACTGCCCGAGCTGGCTGAATCACAGGAACCTGAGCCTGAGGAATTACCGGCTCCGGAGTGCGCGTAGCAGGAGTCTGATTACCTCCTCCAGCCTGAGAAGTGGCTGGTGCTACCGGTAATAAACCTGCTCTGGTGATATGATCCATAAAACCCGCTATCCGGACCAAAGCATCCTGAAGATCCGGTGAAAATAAAGCTCCTCCTGGGACCTGAGCTGGGCCTACTGGAGCTGCTGGGGCTGGAACTTCCTCCTCGATATGAACCCGAGGTTCTGCCACTCGTGCTGCTGCTCGGGGCTGAGCTCTGCCCCTACCTTGTCCTCAAGGACGACCTCGACCTCGGCCTCTACCCCTAGCAGGAGCTGCCGCTGCTGGGACCTCGGGCTGCTGGTCGGTAGATGAGGATGCACGTGTCCTTACCATCTGCGGAAGAACAGAGTAGAAGTTCAATTAACATTCAAAAGATCAAGTCGCACGGCTGGAAAGAATAAAGAGAATATTTTCCTAACTCTGTAGCCTCTGGAGGATAAATACAGACGTCTCCGTACCGATCCTTCAGACTCTACTAAGGTTGTTCGTGAGTTGTGAGACCTGTGCAACCTGGCTCTGATACCAACTTGTCACGACCCGGATTTCCCACCATCGGGGTCATGATGGCGCCTACTAAATGGAAGCTAGGCAAGCCAAATATTAATTACATCTCCATTAGTTACCAATTTCTTATAAAAAAAAACATATAAATTACAGCGGAATAATCAAAATTAGCGGAAGACTTAGTCAAATATGATAAAGAAAACCCAAACATGATACACTACCCAAGACTGGTGTCACAATACTCACGAACTTCCAAGAATAATACACATAATTGTCTGAAAGAAAATACAAGCTGTTTATCTCGATTACATGAGATAACGGAATGAAAAGCATAGATAGAAGAGACAACGGGTCCTGCGGACGCCTGCAAGGCTACCTCGTAATCTCAATAGTCGGAAAATCCACAAGTCGCTACTGCCGCTGCTGCTGTCCGTAACCTGTATCTGCGCAAAAAGAGCGCAGAGTGTAGTATCAGCACAACCGACCCCATGTGCTGGTAAGTGCCTGGCCTATCCCAGCGAACTAGTGACCAGGCTAAGGCCAGTCACGCACTTAAACCTGTACAGTTGCAATATAGACGTATATATACAATACATTTATAAGGAAATACTCTGCTCTGAAATAACAGTCAATAACTCACGATATCCAGAATAATCTAATCAACATAATAAATCTTACTTCCAAATCTCAATTCCTCTCTCATTTCATATCTCGTGGTAGGCGTACCACCCGCTCCCAACTATCGCTGTAATTATATCTTGTGGTAGGCGTACCACCCGCTCCCAAATATATCAATACTTATATCTTGTGGTAGGCGTACCACCTGCTCCCAAATATATCAATACTTATATCTTGTGGTAGGCGTACCACCCGCACCCAAATATATCAATAGGCTACCGGCAACTATGGCCAATGCCAAGATTAAAAATCACTTTGTGGTCGGCGTACCACACGATCCCAATTCATAAATATATATAAGTGGTCGGCGCGCCACACGATCCCAATTCATAAAATATATATATTACCGGCATTTAGCCAATAATCTCTATATCAACAATATTTACAATTACCGGTTTTAAACCAATAATTTATAATAATTTCAACAATTTACCTTCATTACCGGTATAACACCAATAACTCTTATTCAACAATTTATTCATAACTAAATTCATATTCCTACAAACTAGGATAGAACAAACACTTACCTCGAAAGTTCACGAACGATTCAATCCGTAGCAATGCCTTTTCCTTTCGAATTTGACTCCAATCCAACCGTATCTATACACAATTGATTTCATATCATCAATTCTACTTAACAAACTAGTTCATATTGCTAAATATGATTTTTACAACATTCTGCCCGGAATAGTAAAAATCGACCCCGGGCCCACATAATCGAAACTCAAGTTTCGAACCAAAATAAGTTCACCCAATCCTCCATGAGTTCAAATATACAATTTGTTCTTAAGTTCGACTCCAAAATGAGGTCTACATCGCAAATTCATTGAAAGCCCTAACTATACCCATTTCTCAAGATTTTCAACCAATTTACACATGTTTAAGCCTAAGAATTTGATTGATGTTGATGAAAAATGAAGAAGACGAGTTAAACAATACTTACCCAATGAACTTGATGAAGAAATGCCTCAAAGATCGCCTAAGGGCTGTGGAGAAGAAAGGTTTTTGTGAAAAATGGGATAAAATCTCGTAAGTGTTCTGTTTTGGGTATTAATTCACTGGGCGGAAATTTACCCTACGCGATCGCGTGAATTGGGCTGCGATCGCGTAGAGGAAAGACTGGCCTCTTATGCGATCGCGTGCAAAAGGTTGCGATCGCGTGGAGAAAAGATTGGAAGCTACGCGATCGCGTAGAGGAAACTCACCGGGCAACCTATTTGGCCTATGCGATCGCGTGAACATGACTGCGATCGCGTGGGGGAAGAACTGGAAGCTACGCGATCGCGTGAGGGATGTTGCGATCGCGTAGAAGAACTGGCCAATGCTGTGCGATCGCGTGGATGAGGCCACGATCGCGTAGAACAAAATCCCTCTGCAGAAGTTGCAGAATTTCTGCTGTGTTTTCAAATCCAAAAACACCCCGAACCACCTCCGAAACACTCCCGAGCCCTCGGGGCTCCAAACCAAATATGCACACTAACTCAAAAACATCATACGAACTTGCTCGCGCGATCAAATCGCTAAAATAACATCAAAATCAATGGATTGAGCCTTAAAACTCAAGAATTCTTTCAAATTTCATAATTTCCAAAATTTCCAATTTAAGGCCGAAATGCGTCAAACGACGTCCGTTTTCAACCAAACTTTACAAGAAGTGCTTAACCAATATATATGACCTGTACCGGGCGTCGGAACCAAAATACGAGCCCGATACCAATACTTTTTAATCAAAATTCAGTTTCATTTTCCTTAAACATTTTCAGAAAACAATTTAAGAGAAAAATTCTTTTACCGGGGTTCTAGACCTCGGATTTCAATTCCGGGCATATGCCCAAGTTCCATATTTTTCTACGGATTTTCCGAGACAGTCAAATCACGGATCCGGGTCCGTTTACCAAAAATGTTGACCAAAGTCAACCATATCAATATTAATATCAAAATTCTTCAACGTTTTCATATATTTCACATATTTCAACATAAATATCTTCCAGTTTGTGCCCGGACTGTGCACGCAAATCGAGGCAACTATAAATGTGGTTTTCAAGACCTACAAAGCTCGTAATGATTAATAAAACAAGTGATGACCCTTTGGGTCGTCACATTATTCATTAGAGAAAAGGGTTCATTTTGCATTGTGCTCATCCTGCACATTTATTAAAGGCGATTTAAACTCATATTATTTGACTCAAAAACAAAATATTTTTTCAAAGAAATTTTTTTTCATTATTTCGAAAGAGTCAGCCTTTCAATACTTCGTTTAAAGATTTCAAGGCCATTTTTGCGCAAACATCCTTCCGGCATCCTTTCGGAACATTCGATTATTTTCAAAAATGACATCGCTTTGATTTATTAAAAATTTAAAAAAAAACTTGACATTTTTTGGTTATTATTTTAAAAGGGGTGGTTGGACCCGTCACGGGTTGCCTATGTATCTCGCCTAGTAGTGAGAATTAAACCAGCGTTGTTCGGTCAAATTGTTTTTAAGACCAACTATTTTGACAAAATTAACTCGACTCTTTTTATATTTTCTTTTTTTTTTCTCAAAATTTCGACAGCTTTTCGTCAATATTTAAGTATTGCTATTTTTGTCTCTTTTTGTTTTCAGGTATTTGGCCGGTCAGCATAATAGTCCAGGACAAATAAATGCAACATATAATCATGCTTGGTCTTTGATATCCAGATCACCTGTCCTAGACGGACCCAACCCCTGTGTTGAGTCCCCTAAGTCAGATATGATGCAAATAATCATCCTAATTCTAGGCTCAATATCCGGATTTTCCATGGTACTAGACTATGTACCCGAGCGGACAACTCAGATCGAGGAGGGGGCTACGTACCGAGGACCCGCGGGATCGTCCGGCTTTGTAACTTTTCCGACCTCTGTTTCTTATTGGGTATGACTTAACGGACAGTGAGTCTCAACCAGTAAGCACATCCCCGGAGGTAAGAAAAGAAGGGTTTCCGGCACAATTTTATATATATAGTTCACATAATATCAAAGCGGTAAACATATAGCACGTTGATCAAAGCATATAAGGAAATCAGATATAAACAAAAACAGTAATTTAACTGAGCTCGAATTTTTAAACCCTAAACCAAAGTTTTGGGTTTCTTATCCCCAGCAGAGTTGCCAGAACTGTCACACCTCTTTTTTACCGATGTATATGCCACTAATTACTACTACACCCCGGGAAGGGATATAATAATAATAGGGAAGGAGTTTTTCCAATTAAAGGACATTTGGAACGAGATTTTTTTAGTAAATTTCAGAGTCGCCATTTGAGAAAATAATGGTGTCCCAAGTCACCGGTTTAATACCGAATCAAGGAAATTATGACTCTGTTTAATAGTCCGCGAAATCAAAAATCCTGATAAGGAATTCTGTTAACCCTGGAGAAGGTGTTAGGCACTACCAGATTCCATTGTTCTAGCACGGTCGCTCAACTGCCATATTTGTTTTTTATCCGATTTCTTTATATGCTTCAATTTCTATGCATTATTAATGTCCCGCTTTGTCATTTTTCAGAATTGTGACATCGCGAAAAAGCATTTCGAGCCACACCGTACCAGTATGCTTGTGACTTTAGTGCATTTCAGCTTTGCCGGGATTTGAGATTTGGGTCACATAAATGTGCACCCGTATTAGGAATATAATATTATTAATCGCGCCTAAAGTGTCTACGTCTTTATTAACTTTGGGAAAGACCGTGAAATTCGCTAAACGGTCCTTCCGAGTCTAGAATTTTATGTTGAAATTTATTTGGGGGGCCCCGTGTGTTTTCATTTTTTGTAACGAGGCTCTTCCCTTATTTTTAAAGTCCAATCCTATTCATGCACTATATTTTCTATTTTTGTTTTTTCTTCCTAATACATATCTGTTTTTGTATTAATTTCAGACTTATTAATATAGTCCAGACCATTATTCATTTTTGGGCCTGGACTTCAGACTGCCTAACAGTCCATAATCAAATACAACTGGGCCTCTAGAGCCCAGTGTATACCTCTCATCCTAATCGAAGGCATGAATGCCACATTAATTCGATTCAGGCCTGGTTCCCATTGAGGCCCAAATCTTTTACATTTAAAGCTTGATAGGAACTAATTATCATTTTTAGCAACATTTATGAATGTAACAGTTAATAGATTAAACGCTAATTCGCACTTACTCACCACTGATTTCAATATTTAACAACTAATTAAGAATTTTAGCACAGTAGTTTGTATCAATGTTATTATTCTATACGTCAGAACTTGATATTCAAGTCGTTATCATGATACTAGTTGGCAGGATTATTTTTTGTCACTTTATTTTTAACTGAAGAAAAGCAGTATTCTGATCTAACTAAGCATGCTTGAACTACTGTTATCAAATCACAAAGTCTGAAAGCAAATTTGTAGATAAATCATTTTTAGTAGAGATAAACAGTAATATAATTTGAACTACCTATACTTTTTGAATTAGATGGTTCTGATTCAGAATTCAAGTAACAGAATAGCTATGTACCAATTTTATATGTCTAATTTCAGAACATATTGATATATCTAAGATGTATTAGCTGTGTCTTAGCCGGTTTTAGTTTTAGAATTAGGTGATAAGTATATCTAACCTACTAGATACATTTAACTACAGCGTTATCTACTTCTACTTTAATCTAAATCGAATTCATATAGTTATTTACTTATTACAACCCATTCCTAAATGAATTATAAAGGATCTACAAAGTATAACTACAAATATAAGAAAAACAGAAATACAACTTCAGCGAAAATCGATCTATAATTTCATTCATTCATCATTGTTTTCAATTACACCTTCAGGAGATAGTAGTATACCTGATCAAATGAAATGAAATTGATGAGTTCTAAGGGATGAAGGAGAAGAGAAATCAACAATAGCAGCAGCCAGATATCAACAGCAAACAAGAGCAGATATTAACACGGCAAGCTTCCAAACTCAGTAGACAACCAGCAAATAACTCGAAGAATAATACTTGAATTGAATACTAAGTAGAAGACCAATAGAGTTCTGAAGATTAGAACTCTTAGATGGAACACTCAAGTTCTGAAATTCAGAACTTAGAACCAAAAATCAGACTTAATTTCGAATTGCTAAAACTGGAAACCCAAGAGTTGAATCCCAAAAATCAAACCCAATGTGAAAATTTTAGAACCCCTTTTTCAGGCTTGAAACATCCTACTTAAGAGTAAATTTGGGGGGAGTTTTGAATTAGTTATTTCTATTTCCCTCCCCAACTTCTTTTTCAGTTAATTCAATTAAGTATAGCAGAATTTTAATGGAATGCACTTGAACCCCTGCTAGAAGGTTCTAGGTTGTTCCTTATTGTTCTATTGGGCAGATTTTACCTAGTTGCCCTCACTTGCTAAGGTTTATTACACTATTACCTTTTAACTATGCCTAGTCTACCCTTTATTATTCATGTATTTTCAGAAAAACCAAGCACTAAAGTCATTTATACCCCATAAACTTTAATGTAATCTACAGAAATACCATTTCCTTTTCCCCTTTTACGCTTCGCATTTAATCATTTTTACCCGACCTGTATTAGGTCTTTCAAGACTTGGGTAATTTGAATGTATTTAAAATATAATCCCATAAGACTTGTTTTTTAAAAATTAGCCAGTTTCAGACTATATAACCTTTTCAATGTTAACCACTTTTACAAAGATAGCCACTAACCAAATACTCATACTGTGTTGCAAACATAACCATAAAAGACATTAACACATATAACCTAAATATGCATAAGCACTCAGAAGTTCAGAAGAAATCAACATACAAATCATATTGCAAATGTAGCCATATTTATGTAGTCTTGCACAAATAGCCCTAATTACGACTAACTTTCAAATTAATCAGAACTCAGAGAGACAAATTGATAATGGTTGAATTCCAACTAATCAAAACCCTAATCGAGACAGGATCTATTGAACAATAACATAAAATAGCTAATAGCACATGATTTACAAGTAGCTATATCAGAATTTAACAACGCTTAGTCGATTTCAGGAACACATGTAATAAGCTCAGGTTTAACAAGTATGAACACAGAAGAGCAAAGTATAGCACAGAGATAGATTCATGGCTTTTAATCACTGTAACATGCATAAGGGTTTTTAAATAGATTCAAGTTCTAAACAGATAAGAACACAAAAGATACTAAATAGAAACAGGTTAAGGGTACTTAGCTTTTAGGGCATCATTCTTTCTTTCTTTTTCCTTTTCTTTCTTTCTTTTCTTCTTTCTTTCCACTTTCTTTCTTCTTTATTTCATTTTCTTTCTTATTTTCTTGATTTTTTAGCATTTCAGAGACTTGTGGTCTCTTAAGTGACAGATCTCCCAAACAGGCTCTTGGAAGTTTGATTTGAGTATGAGAGGGGTATTCAGAGTCTTAAGGTAAGGTTCTGAAGGATTTTTGTTTTTTGGGTGCTCGCTGGAGTAGGGTTCCAGCAATACTTTTTCTAATATTCGAAGGGTTATGGAAATATTTGAGGTATGGGACTATGGTGGGGTGATAGATCGTCTCAAGACGGTTCTATGGTGTTAAGGGGAAGGTCTGGTTCATACATTGGTGGTCGCCGGCTAGGGTTCCGACGATCGAAATTTTAAGAAATGCAGACTGGTTGGTTTTGGACGGGGTTAATGGTGTTAGAAGTGTTAGAAGAAGAAGAGAGGAGTGTTTCGGGGCTTGGCCTGAGTCAGAGAAGGTAGTAGAAGACTGACCACCGGTAGGGTTCCGGTGGTCTCTGTGAGAGAAGGGGGAGGAAGAAGAGGGGTTTTATGGCGGCTAGGGTTTGTGAGATGAGGAGTGTATGCGTATAATGAAGAGTGAACGGGGGGTTTGGAAGATATATACTGAAATTGTATTATTGGTTATTAGCCGTTGGATTGGCTGAGATGAACGGCCAGGATCATTTGGCCCTTAAAACGACACTGTTTTGTTTAATGAGGCCTTTCCTTTGGTCCGTTAGATTAGATGTCTGAACGGTCATGATTGAATTCCTTAGACTATGTCGTTTGGTTAAATGATACACTAGTCTCATCTGTTTGATTAAGGAGATGGACGGTTGTGATTAATTGTCTTAGGCGACGTCGTTTTATTTATAAAGTCACCGCCTTATTTGGTCTGTTGATCAATTGTATCAACGGCCCACATTATTTGATGTTAGACGGCGTCGTTTGGCCTTGTAACTGGGCAGACCGGCTGAAATTATTTGGGCCTGGTCTGTGTGTGCATTTGGGCTGAGTATTTTGTATTTTGGCCCAATTCTTTTGTCTTTATATTGTATTTTGTATTTTTGTTATTTTTGAGTTGTATTTTATTTAATTTCTTGTATTTTCCTTTGTATTTTATACTTATTTCCTTGTATTTATTTTATACTGATGTATTCTCCTTTATTTTCCAATTTTGTATCTTTTTCTTTGATTTTCTAATTTTCTGTATTTTTCTATATTTTTTGTGATATTTTCTAATTAATTTCCTTTTTGTATTTTATTTTAAATTTTATTTTTATCAATTAAAAACAAACACATGTATTTTCTATACACTAATGAAACTCATTGCAATCAAAAATCATTTTTGTATTTTATTTTGGAACTAATTGCTTGGGGCAAAAATCACGTGCTCACATAGTGGCATGCTGCCCAGATGGCTGATCCTGGATACCAGAGGGCACATTAAAAGAAACGTGAGTAGCCGGGGCGATAAGAACCCTCATGCATAGCACTAAAATGTGCACCGGAGGACTTGAATACCCACTAGATAAACCGTGGACGATTGGCGGATGATGCGAACTCTATGGCATGGCACTAAAATAGGATCGCGTAGGAGCACTGCGAGCAGGTGGTGGTGTTGGAGCTGGGGGCCTACTGGGTTGACCCCTCCCAAAGTGACCTCTGCCCCTAGGAAGGGCGCCTCTGAACTCTCCTGAGAAACTGGCCCTCTTTTCCTGCTGCATCTGCTCTCTACCCCTCAACCGGTAACCCTCGATCATGCGGGCAATCTCAAGTACTAGCTGATATCCTGTGCCTATCTCTACCTCACGAGCCATACCCGACCGAATAGTGGGATGTAACCCTGCAACAAACCTTTGTACTCTCTCTACCTCTGTGGGAAGTATCATGAGTGCATGGCGAGACAACTTAAGAACCTCGCCTCATAATCAGTCACTGATATATGACCCTGCTCCAAATACTCAAACTAATGATGTAGCTCTTCCCTCTCGAAGGGTGGAATGTACCGATCAAGAAATAACTGGGTGAACCGACCCCAAGTGAGGGGAGGAGTGCCCGTTGGCCTGCTAAGCAAATAGGACTACCACCATCTACAGACCCTGCCCTCCAATTGGAAAGTAGTGAAGTCGATTCCATGTGATTCCAATATCCTCATGTTGTGAAGCCTATCCCTGCACCTATCAATAAAATCCTGAGCGTCCTCATGACGCTCCCCCCCGAAGACTGGAGGGTGCAATCTGGTACATCTGTCTAATAACTTATGCGGATTGTCGTCCACAGCTGGCCTGGCCTGGGGTGCCGCTGCAACAACTGGATGGACCCCCTCTGCGGGTAGTGCACCCAGAGTATGATAAACGACGGCCGCATGACCTAGAGCATGTGTGGTAGGGGTCTATGCTCCCCCTCCTGCCTGTGAGGTAGCCTGATCTTCTGAAAATAAACCAGCCTGAGTCATAGTGTCCATGAACCGAAGCATACAGCCCATAACCTCCTAAAATTCCGGTGAAGTCATAAAATCCACTAGAGTAGGTGCAGCTGCGGGCGTCTCACCCTGCTCCTCAATGATGGGATCCTCTGCAGGGTTTGCTGGTAGCACAACTAGAATGGCTCTGGGATGCCCTCATACCCTACCACAAGCTGGTGCCCTCCCCCGCCTATACCTCGACCTTTAGTAACGGGGGGGAGTAGCTCCTCCCGGGTCTTATACATCGGCGGTGCAGGTCCTCACCATCTGTGAGAGAATAGGAGAGGAAACTTAGTACACTGACCATTGCACAATGGAAATAAATAAAGAGTAGCCTTTTCTAAACTCCCTATATCCCCTTAAAGATAAATACAAAAGTCTCTATACCGATATATAAGACCCTATTAGGTTTGCCCGTAACTTGTGAGACCTACATGAACCTAGTGCTCTATACCATATTGTCACGATCCATTTTTCATAAATAGTTCATGATGGCGCCTAACACCATAGTTAGGCCAGCCAGATGTGGAATTATGATTTAAGTACCCATTTTAGTTTATCCCAAAATCAACATATTAAAGACTTCCAGTAAATGAAAACAACCAGCAGAACTATAAAGTACTGATATAGCAAAATAGACCCCAAAATGAATATCCATATGGTATGTGTGCCATAACTCAGTGTCACTAGCTCTAGGAAACCAATAGAGTATACACAAAAATATACAAAACACTCTCATACTGTCTGAATCAGAATAGACAGAAAATCATAAATACAAGAAGGTCTTCTTCAACTGTGGATCGGCATGAGAAAGAAGGCAGCTCACAGTAGAAGTCCCCAAGCTAACTCACTGCTACGTGCCCGAATATTGTCTAGATCCACCTGCCTCAAAACCTGTACATTTAAGTACAAAAGTACAGCATGAATACACAAATCACATGTACTCATTAAGTATCCCGTCTAATCTCGAAGAAGTAGAGACGAGAGGTCGACTTGATACTTACTACGGTCCAAATAATATGATATAGTAGAGTGAAATATACAACACAATGAATTACCAATATTACAGGTTCAACAGAAGGCTTTACACATATTCTTGGTTTAATCTAGTTATTCATTTCTTCCATTAAATTGCAATTAGTACTAGTATAATAATTAACTGCAAACACATAAATCATGCACAAACATGTCGAGGTCGACGCACGCTCCAATAGAAAATAAATGTGCACTACCGAGGGTCGAGCAGCATGAACCATAGATGCATCTATTATCACCGAGACGATCGGCCCGGTCCAAAATCATCAAGACAATATCAAGAGAAGCACATAGGGCTCAATAATTTTATATGTTCACTTTCATGTTCTCAAGTCTCTAACAATTACAACGATCATATTGGAAATTTTAATAAAAAATGTTCCCCAAATAGGCATGTGTGGGTCCTAAACTACCCGAACAATTTTCATATAGTAGCTACATACGGACTCTCGTCACCTCGTTACGTAGCCCCCGCATTTAGCAATAATTACTTATTTAAAATTCTATGGGGAAAATTTTTGTGATGACCCGGCCCATCGTCACAAGAATTACCACCCCGTTACCCCTTCAATTATATGTTTCATGTTTCTATATCGGTGTTAGAGTCTATTGGGTGAGTTAGGAGTGATTCTGGTTGAAAATGAGGCATATAGTCTTTTGAAAAGAAGCTTGATTATGAAAAAACCTGGAGTTGACTATATGGTTAGAGGGCTCAGAATCGAGTTCTGATGAATTGGTTAGTTCCGGGAGATGATTTGTGACTTAGGGGAGCGATCGGAATTGAATTTGGATGTAGAAATAGGCTTGAATTGGCTAAGGTTGAATTTTGGCGAAATCCGAATGGTAGGTGAGATTTTGATACGGGAGTCAGAATGGAATTCCGACAGTTGCAGTAGCTCCGTTAGGTGATTTTGGATATGTCTGCAAATTTTTAGGTCATTCGGACGTCGTTTGGTCGGGTTTTTGATTGAATGTTAGTTTCGGAAGTTCTAGATAAAACTTGGGCTTGAATTCGCTTTGATTCTATGATTTCCGTGTTTAAGGGCCTGCTTTTATGATTGTAACAAGTTTATATCGTGTTTTGGAGTAGTTTGGTGGTTTTCGTTGGGGTCCCGGGGGCCTCGGGATGAATCCGGGGGTGCAGACGGACCATTTTGTGCCAAGAGGCACTGCTGAACTGCTGCAATAAAAATGCGGACATTTTGTTCTTTGCGATCGCGAAGTGTCTCATGCGATCGCGTAAGCTGGTGTTTGGGTGCATCGCGATCGCGAGGGTCTGTCTGCGATCGCATAAGGCAAGGATTGAAGGCAATGCGATCGCGTAAGGTTGAGTCTGGAAACTGTGCGATTGCGGAGAGAGTGTTGCGATCGCGTAGGGGTGAAAGGTTGGTCATTGCGATCGCGGGCCAAAGGCTGCGATCGCGTAGAAGGAAAATTCAGCTGCCCAAATGTAGTACATCGCGATCGCGAGCCAAAGGCTGCAATTGCATAATGTTAAATGCCTGTCAGAAATATTAAAAATCAGAACAGTTCATTCGCGACCCATTTACACAAAACCTCCATTTTTGAGTTCTTAGAGAGCAGATTGACGGGAATTGAAGGGGATTTCACCAGGTAATCATCAGAGGTAAGTTTTATGGCCTAAATACGTGATTTTATCGTAGAATCTTCGATTATTTAACTATTACTGGGAAGATTAATGGGGGATTTTTGCCCTAAGCCTGTGTTATGGTAAATCATCACTTTGAATGGGCAAACGGAGTCCGATTTCAATAAACTTTATATGTATGGACTCGTGTTGAGATAAGGAATATGATTATGTAACTTTTGTAATTTTTAGAGAAGCGTACGGGTTTTGGAAACTTTGTGGTTTTTGGTGTAATTCGAGTTGTTTCGATTGGGTAATGTCCCTTTGGCCTATTTTGATGTATTTCTATTGATTTTGATCAGATTCTACACCTGTGGAGGCCAATTCTCGTGGCAAGGGCATTGCGGACTAGTCATCGAGCCGAGTTGAGGTGAGTAATGGGTGTGGGTGATGACCAGCGGGCTCGAAACCCCGGTATATCACTTTGTGACGCTGTATTGAGGCGAGACACGTACTCTCCTGTGAGTGCGGGGTCGAATGTGATTGGGGACTATGGCTTAGTCCGACTTGTTGATACTATACTGTGTTGTTGGCTACTATTGGGCCGGTGAACCTCCTACTTGGATGGTTGTGTATATCTTTGGGCTGTGAGCCAGTTATTGGGATCCTGCGAGGATCGATGCTATTGTTTATGTGATATTGACATGCTATTTTGATACCAGTCCTGAGCTATTACTATCATTATGGTTTTCCAAACTCTGGATTTCTGAAATACTGTTTTCTACTGAAAATGATTTGAAAAGAGTTTTCAGATACCATTTTTGATCCTGTGAGGCTGCATTGCATTATAGTTGACTGGTAGTGGATCGGGCTGCGCGCCGTAGCTTATCATGATATTGTGCTTGGGCTGTAGGAGCCTCTCCAGCGTCTGAACACCCACAGTGAGCACGGGTACCCAAATGGATCGGGCTACGCGCCGTAGCGATCATATTCATGCATTGCATTGCATTTAGCTATACCTGTTATGCTGTTAGCTGATATTGTTGGTTCTGATATTGCTGGTTCGGATACTGTTTATGCTGATACTGATGCAGGGTATTGTGTATAGCTTTACTTAGTGTCGTATTGGGTATTCTTACCTTCACTGTCTTACCCCTGCGTATTACCACTAAGTTTGGAAGTACTCACTTTACTCCCTGCACCTTGTATGCAGATCCAGGTACATCGCAGCTGACTTGATTCTGTAGCTGCTTGGAGTTGCTTCTGGACAGTCGAGGTAGCTGCCAGCATCCGCAGGACTTGACTCTCCAGTTTATCCTTATTTCTGTTTTGTCTATTCCGCACTTGTGCATAGTTGTATACATTTTTGCAGCTTATAAATTCTGGTAGATGCTCATGACTTGAGCTCCTGGTCTATTTGGAGGTTGTACTAGTTTGGGATGTGTAATCCCGGTGTTTGGATATTTTCATTGTTATACTATCACTGTTTATGCTTAAAATGGGTTAATTGTGAGCTGATAGCTCCGTGTTTCTGTTGATTGGTCGGGCTGGTCTAGCAGTGTGCTGGGCGCCATCACGACCAGGTTTGGGTTGTGACAATTTCCCTCTTACAAGGTTAGAAAGGAGACTCACCTCGCTCCAAAGTGCACTCCCAATCTCGAAGAAAGAGCTCAAGTCCTTAATTCGAAGCCGGACAATCCCAAACTAATCAAACGAAGCAAGAGCTAGTAAATAAAGGCTTACAAGATCGAGTTTTAGCTATTTTATGAATTTTCTAGCCTTTAACATTAGTTTCCTAAATTTCGACCCCGAGCCTACACTCCCGGATTCCAATATTTTTCAAAGGGAGTTGCTCTCTATCACCTAAGGATCACAAATATATGATTTCTAGTTCATAGCAATTTATAGGGATAAATCTTAGTTTTTGGCTAAACCCTAGGTCTAGTCTTAATCTCTTGAATTTTCCCTAATTTTAGTGTTAATCCCACCTAATATTTATGTATTTATGCTAAGAGTGAGTGGGGATTACTTACCTTGTGATACTAGGAAGAAATGCTCTCTTTGAAATCTTCAAAATCGCCCAAATGGTGTGAAAATGAGAGAAAATGAGCTTAGGTTCGTATTTAATGAACCCTTACTGCCCCAGCAATTTTTGCATACGCGGTCAGAATATCTCTTAAGCGGCGTCCGCTTCCGCGGAAAAATAACCGCTTTTGCGGTTTGGGGCACAGTGGACCAGGCCGCTTCTGCGGTCTTTTCTCTCGCATACGCGGGACCGCTTCTGCGGTTCCAGGGCCGCTTATGCGGTTTCCCCCTTTTTCTAACCCTTCCGCTTCTATGACTAGGTGGCCGCTTATGTGGTCACTGCTTCTATGGTCAAAGAGCCGCAGAAGCTGTTTTGATAGAAGTAGCAGCCTTGCTTCTTTCCAAAATCCGATTTCGATCAAATCTCGACCATTTGACACTCGGGGCTCCCGAGTCCCGCCCGAACATAACAACAAGTCTGTAATCACGAGGCGAACCTAGTTGAACCCTCAGAACACCCAAAATATTATTAAATCAAGGAATCGGACCCCAAAACTAATTGATCCAATTTAATAAACTTCAAGTTCTTAACTTCCTACCAACGAGTCAAAATGCCCTTAAACTACTCGGATTGACACCAAATTTTGCAGGTAGGTCTTAACTGATATTTTGGACTTGTACCAAGTTTTGGAATCAAAATCCAAATCTGATACCTATGAAAACAATATTTTTTTAGTTTACTTAAATTTTTTAAACTTAAACTTAACAATTTTTACAAAAAATTCCATTACTCGGGCTAGGGACCTCGGAATTCGATTCCGGGGATACGCTCAAGTCCCATATTTTTCTACGGACCCTCAGAAATTGCCGGATCATGATTCCGGGTCCGTTTTTCCAAAATGTTGACCGAAGTTAAACTTGACCTTTTTAAAGAAACTTAAAGAAGCAACTAGGCTTGTTCTTGCCCGAAATTCTTCTAACTTCCGAACCACCTGCCCCGCTAGTCATAATTTAGCTAAAGCAAATACGAAAAGTATTATTTAAGGGAACGTGGTTCGAAAATGCAAAACGACCAGTCGGATCGTTACATTAAATATCAAAATATAATGGACGTATTGAATTGATTGGAGCTTGTAGCTTAATTTGGTATTTTCAACATTGGTACCATTTCTCATTCAATTGTAGCTTAATTGATATTTTCGACATAATTGCGCTTTTTGCAGAAGATTTGTAGAAGTTTTAGTCATTTTTTATTTGTGAAAACAGAACACAAAGCATCTACAACCAGAATACAAATAATCTATAATTTATCTACAAACTCAGTACATTGAATTTTAATATCCCAATTCCCATTCAATTGAAGTTTAATTGGGATTTTCGACATAATTATGTTTTGTTCATAAGATCTGTAGAAGTTTTAGTCATTTTTGATTTGTGAAAATCTAAAACAAAGCATCTACTATTAGAATACAAATAATCTATAATTTATCTACAAACTAGGTACATTGAATTTTTATATCTCAATTCTCATTCAACTGTAGCATAATTGGTATTTTTGACATAATTATATTTTTTTAGAAGATTTGTAGAAGTATTAGCCGTTTTTTATTTGTGAAAACAGAAAATAAAGCATCTACAATCAGAATACAAATAATCTACAATTTATCTACAATTTCTACGATATGTCTTCTTCTTCTTCTTCTTCGATTTTCAATGTGAAATTCAGTCAAAATCAAGTCTAATCTTCACCAAAATCTCTCAAAACTGAGATATAAACTCCAAAATCATATTCCCGATTATCTTCAACAACACCCAATCCAAATAAATAATAATTTTTAAAAACCCAAATTAGAATTCAAAGTTTTCAAGCTTTTTAATGGTTATCAATGGTGGAATTGCTGCTCTCTTTTCATTTGCTTTGTATTACTGAAATTTGCGATTGAGAAATAGAGAGAGATATAGAGAGAATGTCGACGAACTGAGCTTTTGCAGAACTGATTTCTACAATTTGATTCGAATTTGTTGACAATTTTGTCTTTTTTTGATTTGTGGCTTAAGGAAAAATATATCAAAGAACAGAGTGTTTGCAGAAAAGAATCTATGGAATTTGATTAAATTGAAGATATAGGATTTGCGTTTAAATTAGATCTGAAGGTCGCTAAATCAATTAGAATATTTTGTTCCTGATTTCTAGTGAGCCTAATTAGGAAGAAATCAGCTCCTAAAATTAATATTTAACGAATGTTATAATAATTGTAGAAAAACTATGAATATGACGGATAAATATAAAATTATACACATTTTTAGTAATAAGGTTTCATAGTATAACAAGGAAAAAGTCTCTTAATTAATTAGCCTGCTATTCTGGCATTCGAAAGCCCAACATAGTTTGACAAATCAAACTCAATTTCTTGAAAAGTTAGTAGTGAAACCTTGTTTCGTCTTTGAAAATGATGCAAGGTCAAAGAGGATTTAGAATTTTAAGTCGGTGAATGAGTACCACCGTTGTATCAATTTCTATATTATAAAATTGGTTTCTGATTACTACTATACATTATACAAAATTAAAGTAGAGTTAAAGAAGCCGCGAATGTAGCTATGAGAGTTAACAAGCAACTTGCACAAGTGGTGTAACTAGAGACGTCAAGTAAAGGAAGCAAAATTCATATTAATCAAGTAAAGGAAGCTAAATTCATATTAATCAAGTAAAGGAAACTAAATTCATATTAACTTTTTTGTCCAATAATACTGAATTGTTTAAACAATTAAGAAAAGGTTATGGAACCAATATTTTTAGCATAAAATTTCGAAAACATGATAAGGAAAAATTACTCTATCCACCTGGATTTAGCCGAACTATTCCAAACCAACCTATTCAGATTAGGAAACAAAATACTTGAAACACCCAAATTTACTTCAGTGTTCAGCCAAAAATCCGATTAACACCATTTAAATGCTCAATGTCAAAAAGAAAAAAATTCCAACAACACAATAACATAGATAAGTAAACTAACACTCACGTGTAAACACAAAAAGAATACAGACAGAGGGGAGAATTAATCAGTAACAATAATTATAAAAATAAAAATAAAGTTAATCAACTATGCTAATCTACAAAAATAGCATGAAATCAAAAGTGAGAAATGGAACCTTTAAGAAAATTTCAGATAAATCCTTATCTAATATTGTAACGACTTGGCCGGTCATTTTAAGAATTAACGCATTGATACCCTATTAATTGCATTCCATGTATTTGTTTCTACTATTGTGAGTTGCTGGGAGGATTCGTTTTGTGTTTTGGAGTATTTTGGGATACTTAGTTCCTAAATGAGAGTTTTAGCCTTAGAATTTGGACCGTAATCGGAGCAGTGTGAAGACAGCCTCGGAATGGAATTTCGATTGTTCCGTTAGCCCCGTTGGGTGATTCGGGCTTAGGGGTGTGTTCGAATTGTATTTTGGAGGTCAGTAGCTTAATTAGGCTTGAAATATTGAAAGTCGAATTTTTGATGTTTTTAGTTAGATAGTGAGATTTTGATATCGGGGTCGAAATGAAATTACGAAAGTTGGAGTAGGTCCGTTGTGTTATTTGGTATGTGTGTACAAAATTTGAGGTAATTCAGACGAGGTTTGATAGACTTTTTTATCATAAGCATAAATTTGAAGTTTTGGAAACCTTAGGCTTGAATCCGAGGGTGATTTGGTATTCCGGCATTGTTTAGAGTGTCCGAGGATTGGTACAAGTCTAAATAGTGGTATATGACTTGTTCGTATTTTTGGTTGAGGTCCCGGGGGCCTCGGGATGATTCCAAAGGTTGACGGAAGAAACTTGGGAGATTTAGAAGCAACTTCAGCTGCTGAAGTGCTATCATAACCGCACTTGCGGATTGGGGACCATAGGTGTGGGACCGCAAAACGTGTGGCTAATCACAGATGCGGTCTGAAGCGAAGTGGATTTGGCCGTAGACACCGCAGAAGCGGTACCGCATCTGCAGAATGGAATTGTCACGACCCGGATTTTTCCCCCAACATCAGGATCGTGATGGCGCCTACTCGTGATAGCTAGGCAAGTCACTTTACTCACACTATCATGTTTCTAATAATATTTCATACTCAATTTAACAATCAAAATCATAATCTTAGTTAAACAAGTGCGGAAGACTTTATAAAAATAAAAATAAGCAGTTTCAAGGTAACTGATACTGAAATCCTCTACCCAAGACGTGGAGTCACCAACTCACGAACTACTATTGAATACTACACATAAAAGTTTGAAAGAAATATAACATAATCTGTTTGTCTCGGAACAAAGAGACTACAGCTAGTAACATAAGTAAAAGAAGAGACGCCGGGCCTGCGGACGCCTGCAAGCTACCTCGGTCTCAATGTGCTCAACTTCCACGCAAATGATCTACTGCTGCTGCTCCTGATCGAAACCTGGACCTGTGCAAAAACGCACAGAAGTGCAGTATCAGCACAACCGACCCCATGTGCTGGTAAGTGCCTGGCCTATCCCGGCGAAGTAGTGACAAGCCTAGGACCAGACACCCACAGAAACCTGTGCAGTTCTATATATATGTATACTACAAGATAATGAGAAATAAACAAGTAATAACGCAACAAGGAATATCTCAAAAGAACTCAACAATTAACAACAGTTAATAAGTCCACAAGGAAAACAAAGTATAATGGAAAAATAATTAATGTCAAGTCAAGGAATAGCAAGTAGTTGCACGGCATCACCCTTCGTGCTTTTACTCTCATCCTCACCAAATAAGCAAATAAAGTGCACGGCATCACCCTTCGTGCTTTTACTCTCATCCTCACATCCATGGTACGGCATGATCCTTCGTACATGGTTCAATAACAAGGCAATAACAAGGCACGGCATGATCCTTCGTTCATAATCAATAACATGGCACGACATTAACCTTCGTGCATAATCAATAACAAGGCACGACATTAACCTTCGTGCATAAACAATAAATCAAGGCACGACATTAACCTTCGTGCATAAAGAATAAATCAAGGCACGGCATCACCCTTCATGCATTATAACTCTTCCTCACCCAAATAACAATCACAGTTAAGGGCAAGGAATGAAAATAATAAATCATGAACCGTCCCGGCAAGGGACACAATAATCATCACAACAAAGTCCCGGCAAGGGAGAACAATAACAATTCTACAACCCGGCAAGGGTTCAACAATTTATCTTTAAAATATGTCTCACCATAAGTATTAACAACAACTCACGGTCATGCAAGACGCCAATGTATGGACGCTCGTCACCACAGCCCATACACCGCTCTCGATCACATAGCACATAGCACACAATCATATTCCCTCAAGCTAGGATAGAACAATCACTTACCTCGAAAGTTTACGAACAATTCAATCCGTAGCAATGCCTTGCAATTCAATCACCTTGGATGCCGAATCTCAAACCGGCGAGAATTCTAGTCCGCGACGCCTTTGCTCCTCAATCGGCCTCCTCGCGCTTCCAATCTATCCAAATTCAGACAAGCATCGATGAAGTTCAATTTCTAAAAGATGGGGTATAGCCGTACATATCTAAAATTCGTCCCTTAATGATACTACAATGATCCAATATAGTTATGTAACTTCAATCTACAATACCATATTCAATAGGGCCAATATTAGTCATAAATCCCATAACTTGTGCCATCTAGGCCTATTATCAAACATCTTGCAAGCATAAATATTTACACCTCTTAACTATAGCATTGGTTCCTCCAACTATCACCATTAACCAACAATTCATCTCCCTATCATTCTTTAGCAATTTATACTCCTAACATCATGTGTGTGGTCAACCATTCACACCCACACCAACAAAATTCCAACAAATATACACATTTAAATCCCTACCATGTTCATGTATTTAAATTGGGGACTTATGGCTTCCAACAACCATATTATAAGTTGTAATACTTGATTCATACTCATATTCCCATAATAACACCATATGTGTAAGTATAAGGTGTAGGATTACCTCTTGTAGATCAAATCTTGAAAGACAACTTTGGGGTGTTGTTGAGATTTTGAAGAAATCCTATGAAATCCAACCAAAATCATGTTGTAACTAGTAATTGAGAAGAGAAATCACCATGAAAACATACTTAAAAGCTTACCTTAGGAGTGCAATTGAGTGCCTTGGTCGAATTGGGGGTGCCGCGCTACTGACACATGCCCAGTAAAATGATCATAACTTTCTGTATAGACCTCCAAATGATGCACGGTTTGTTGCGTTGGAAACTAGACTCAAAGGGCTTTAATTTGATAGGTTGTGGGTCACACAACGCTTTATATAACGGCAGATATGATCGTTTAAATTTAGGTCTTGTGCACACTCATTTACATCTTCGCCTATTATGAAGTTTTCCAACTTCAAAAATTCCCGTTAACCATCCGAAATCACCTCGAGGCCCCCGGGACCTCAACCAAAAATACCAACACCTCCTAGAATATCATACAAACTTGTTCGTGCGATCACATTGTCAATATCACATCGTTTTCATCAAATCAAGCCTCAAGTTCATGATTTTCATTCTTTTGGTTTTCAAAACTTTCAAACTTGGAACTCAAGGTCCAAAACATATCAAACGACATCCAAATGTCTCCAAACTTTGCAGAAAGCACATATATAATATTTAATACTTGTACCGGGCGTCGGAACCAAAATACGAGTCCGATACCAAGGTCAATTAATTTATTTTCCTTTAATAATTACATCAAAAATAATTTCACATAAAAATTCATAACTTGGGCTCTAGGCCTCGGAATTCGACTCCGGAGGCATGTCCAAGTCCCATATTTTCCTACGGACCTTCCGGGACCATACAATCTCGGGTCCGGGTCCGTTTACCAAAATGTTGATCGAAGTCAACTATATCAATATTAATATCATGTTTCTCCAAATTTCTCATAGAATTCATATTTTCTATTACAAAAACTTTTCGGCTACATGCCCGGATCGTGCACGTAAATCGAGGCAACATAGAATGAGGTTTTCAAGGCCTCAGAAGCTCGAAATGATTAATAAAACAAGTGATGACCCTTTGGGTCGTCACATTCTCCACCTCTAAAATAACCGTTCATCCTCGAACGGATAAAAGAAAGAAGTACCTGAGTCGGAAAACAAATGTGGGTAGCGGCTCCGCATATCAGACTCGGGCTCCCAGGTCGATGCCTCAGGAGGCTGACCTCTCCACTGAACACGCATAGAAGGATAACTCTTCGACCTCAACTGTCGAACCTGCCGGTCTAGAATGGCCACCGGCTCCTCCTCATAAGATAGATCATTGTCCAATTGGACAGTACTGAAGTCTAACACATGTGTGGGATCGCCGTGGTATCTCCGAAGCATAGATACATGAAAAACTGGATGCACGGCTGATAAGCTAGGCGGCAAAGCTAGTCTGTAAGCCACCCCTCCCACTCGGTCTAGAATCTCAAATGGACCAATATACCTAGGGCTGAGCTTGCCCTTCTTCCCGAACCTCATCACGCCCTCATAGGCGACACTCGGAGCAATACTCGCTCACCAACCATGAAATCTACATCTCGAACCTTACGATCCGCATAAGTCTTCTGTCTGGACTGAGCTGAATGCAATCTCTCCTGGATAGTCTTGACCTTATCCAAGGCCTCCTGAACTAAGTCTGTACCCAACAACTGAGCCTCTCCCGGTTCAAACCATCCAACCGGAGATCGACATCGCCTACCATACAACGCCTCATACGGGGCCATCTGGATTCTGGACTGGTAGCTGTTATTGTAGGCGAACTCTGCTAATGGCAGATATTGGTCCCACGAGCATCCAAAATCAATAACACACGCTCGAAGCATGTCCTCTAGAATCCGAATAGTCCTCTTGGACTGATCATCCGTTTGGGGATGAAAAGCTATACTCAGCTGAACCTGGGTGCCTAACTCCTGCTGGACCGCTCTCCAGAACCGCGAGGTAAACTAGGTACCCCGATCAGAGATAATAGATACCGGCACCCCATAAAGTCGAACAATCTCCCTGATGTAAATCTCTACTAACCTCACCGATGAGTAGGAGACCGATACTGGAATAAAGTGTGCTGACTTGGTCAGCCTATCAACAATGACCCAAATAGTATCAAATTTCCTCCGAGTCAAAGGAAGTCCAGTAATGAAGTCCATTATGATCCGCTCCCATTTCCACTCGGGAATTTCAATCCTCCGGAATACACCACCAGGTCTCCGGTGCTCATATTTCACCTGCTGACAATTTAGATACCGAGCGACATACGCAACGATATCTTTCTTCATTCTGCGCCACCAATAGTGTTTCCGTAAGTCCTGGTACATCTTCGCGGCACCTGGGTGAATAGAATACCGCGAACTGTGGGCCTCCGCTAAGATCAACTCTCGAATCCCTTCGACATTGGGCACACAAACTCGACCCTGCAATCTCAATACCCCATCATCATCTAGATTTACCTTTGTGGCACCTCCCCACTGTACTGTATCTCTCAAATCACGTAAATGAGGGTCATCAAATTGCCTTTCACGGATACGCTCTAATAGAGAAGAACGTGCGACCGTGCAGGCTAACACCCTGCTAGGCTCAAAAATGTCTAATCTCACGAACCGGTTGGCTAAGGCCTGGACATCTAGAGCAAATGGTCTCTGACTGACCGGAATGAATGCAAGACTACCCATGCTGGCAGACTTTCTACTCAATGCATCGGCCACCACATTGGCCTTACCTGGGTGATATAAGATAGTAACATCATAGTCTTTTAGCAACTCTAACCATCTCCGCTGTCGTAGATTCAACTCCTTTTGCTTGAACACTTACTGTAGGCTTTTGTGAGCAGTATACACCTCACACGTCACACCATGCCTCTAGATTTTTAAGGCATGAACCACTGCTGCTAACTCAAGATCATGAACTGGATAATTCTTCTCATGTATTTTTAACCGCCTCGAAGCATAAGCAATAACCTTACCATCCTGCATCAATACCGCTCTGAGCCTTGTACGAGATGCGTCACAATAAACTGTATAGGGCCCTGCACCCGTGGGTAAAATTAACACTGGTGTTGTAGTCTAAGCTGTCTTCAGCTTTTGAAAGCTCGCCTCACACTCATCTGACCACTTGAACTGGGCACCCTTCTACAAATCGACGGTAATAGCTTGCTAACCCCAAGAAACTCCGGATCTCAGTCACTGGAGCTGGTCGAGGCCAATTCTGGACTGCCTCAATCTTCTTTGGGCCCACCCGAATACCTTCCACTGATACAATGTGGTCCATAAATGCCACCGAACTCAACCAGAACTCACATTTCGAAAATTTGGCATATAGTTGATTATCCTTCAGAGTCTGAAGAACCACTCTGAGATGTTGCGCATGCACTTCCTAACTGCGGGAGCATATCAATACGTTATCCATGGGTACTATCACGAGCCAGTCTAACTAAGGCATGAACACTTCGTACTTATACACATAACCATGACTTCGGCGATAAGAGTCGTCCCTAAATTACAACATTGCCAATTAACTACGTGTTATCAAATACCTTATTCTACAAATCCCACTTTACTCAGAATGATGTATGGAGACCTCGTGATTATTTTTTGAATTAATGAGTCATATTTATACGCACCTGGGTGCTCATCTCAAAGGCTAAGCTTAACGGTTTCAAAATAGAAATGGCTAAATATGAATAGAAACTATATAAGAATTGTCAAATAGTGCTAACAGGCATGACTCTTATTTATGAATGCAATACGAAAATATTAATTTCATAAAAGAAGAATTTTAAACAGATAAACCTTACTACCAGGACCCAGTCCTCATATGATATCCACCGCAGCTTGAAGCTCGGCTTAGAAATATTTCACATTATGTCAAAAATTGGAGGATCTCATCATCAAATCTAAATCACAGTGCTTGCACATCATATCATCTGAAATTTTTCATTTCCTTTCTTACTTCCTTTCAATAATTGTCCGTCAAAGATAATCACGACATAAAAGGAACCCTCATACTAATAGGGCGCACAATTAACGATTAAAATTAGTTATTCCGCAAATTATATCAAAAACCCACTGTAATAAGTAATATAAAGTCACTCTTAGCCTCATGGATATTTTAGTGATTAACACCTAATAATAGGGATGTCTATCCTCATGTAATGTCCCAACGTGAGTATTTCCCTAAGTAGATTTGATGATTACGATGCTCGCTCATGAATGGAGCATGTTAAAAGGACTCGCCTAAATTTTCTTTCAAAAACCAAATCAAATTAAGGGAAAATTATTCTGTCTATAACAATCCGAATTATACGTGTGATGACCACATCTGGTGTAGTGACCTCCCTCATATCATAAAAATTATATCAATGGTTGGGTCTCCACCTCTAGGATTTTCACCTCCACCTCTAACATCCCGACCTCTACATCTGGCTGGCCATGTAGGATAACTATTAACTGCAATGGAGCGTGTAGCCTGAGTGCTTTCCTAAAATTGTATTTCTCCAAAATTCCACATTCACAGCAATTCCTTTAAGGCTCGGTTAACTTATTGCTCATGACAATATATATTCGGACACAGTCATTGTGACCTGGTACAACCGTTCAGATCGCATATACTACATATTGCAGAGAATCTCGGGGGTGACGTCTTCGGAACATTTTCTTAAAATAGAGTTTAGTAGATAGCGTTGCGTTGGCCGGCTTTCCCTCTTCGTAGGCTTGTCACAAACATCGACGGCCAATTTCCTCTTTTGCTATGTTGGCTTACCACTACTGAGCTACCCCATTTACTCATATACTCTTCGTCATTCTCTGGGGGCGATTCTTACCCCATGAAAAGAACCAACCTTAAATATGTATAAATTATTTGGAGGACCTTTCCATACCATATATATACATTCCAATAACTCACCATATTTGTCCTTCACAACTCCAACACATCGACCGGACGTCTAGGTCCGTTGAAACCCAACACGATTTATTAGGTGATCTCCTGATATAATTGCATCTTCCGTTGGGACCATAACTGGTGTGGTAAATACATTATCTTCCCACTACTTCTGTTTGCCCTCTGTAGCACAGTAAAATGAACCCCCTCGCATTCGACTATTCCCACGTTCTGTAATTCCTCATAACAGCGGTCAAGCACGATCCCGTGGGTTCTCAAAAGATGCACCGCTGAAGGTGGTAGGGAAGAGTTTGGTGACACCTATCCGACCTCCGTAAAAATTTTGAAGGCGTAGTTGATCTATCACCAGCCTGTGCCATTGTTCGGCTGAAGAAGCGGTACGTGACTTCGCCATTCGTGGGAAGACAAGAGTAGAAATTCAATTTAACATTTGAAGAATGAATTCGCACGATAAGAAAGAACAAATGAGAGACTTTTCCTAACTCAATAGACTCGGGAGGACAAGTACAGACGTCTCCGTACCTACCTCTCAAACTCTACTAAGCTTGTTCGTGAGTGGTGAGACCTATGTAACCTAGAGCTTTGATACCAACTTGTCACGACCCGGATTATTCCCCCAACATCGGGATCGTGATGGCGCCTACTCGTGATAGCTAGGCAAGCCACTTTACTCACACTATCCTGTTTCTAATAATATTTCATACTCAATTTAACAATCAAAATCATAATCTTAGTTAAACAAGTGCGGAAGACTTTATAAAAATAAAAATAAGCAGTTTCAAGGTAACTGATACTACTGAAATCCTCTACCCAAGACGTGGAGTCACCAACTCACGAACTACTATTGAATACTACACATAAAAGTTTGAAAGAAATATAACATAATCTGTTTGTCTCGGAACAAAGAGACTACAGCTAGTAACATAAGTAAAAGAAGAGACGCCGGGCCTGCGGACGCCTGCAAGCTACCTCGGTCTCAATGTGCTCAACTTCCACGCAAATGATCTACTGCTGCTGCTCCTGATCGAAACCTGGACCTGTGCAAAAACGCACAGAAGTGCAGTATCAGCACAACCGACCCCATGTGCTGGTAAGTGCCTGGCCTATCCCGGCGAAGTAGTGACAAGCCTAGGACCAGACACCCACGTAAACCTGTGCAGTTCTATATATATGTATACTACAAGATAACGAGAAATAAACAAGTAATAACGCAACAAGGAATATCTCAAAAGAACTCAACAATTAACAACAGTTAATAAGTCCACAAGGAAAACAAAGTATAATGGAAAAATAATTAATGTCAAGTCAAGGAATAGCAAGTAGTTGCACGGCATCACCCTTCGTGCTTTTACTCTCATCCTCACCAAATAAGCAAATAAAGTGCACGGCATCACCCTTCGTGCTTTTACTCTCATCCTCACATCCATGGTACGGCATGATCCTTCGTACATGGTTCAATAACAAGGCAATAACAAGGCACGGCATGATCCTTCGTTCATAATCAATAACATGGCACGGCATTAACCTTCGTGCATAATCAATAACAAGGCACGACATTAACCTTCGTGCATAAACAATAAATCAAGGCACGACATTAACCTTCGTGCATAAACAATAAATCAAGGCACGGCATCACCCTTCGTGCATTATCAGTTTTCCTCACCCAAATAACAATCACAGTAAAGGGCAAGGAATGAAAACAATAAATCATGAACCGTCCCGGCAAGGGACACAATAATCATCACAACAAAGTCCCGGCAAGGGAGAACAATAACAATTCTACAACCCGGCAAGGGTTCAACAATTTATCTTTAAAATATGTCTCACCACAAGAATTAACAACGACTCACGGTCATGCAAGACGCCAATGTATGGATGCTCGTCACCACAGCCCATACACCGCACTCGATCACATAGCACATAGCACACAATCCTATTCCCTCAAGCTAGGATAGAACAAACACTTACCTCGAAAGTTTACGAACAATTCAATCCGTAGCAATGCCTTGCAATTCAATCACCTCGGATGCCGAATCTCAAACCGGCGAGAATTCTAGTCCGCGACGCCTTTGCTCCTCAACCGGCCTCCTCGCGCTTCCAATCTATCCAAATTCATACAAGCATCGATGAAGTTCGATTTCTAAAAGATGGGGTTTAGCCGTACATATCTGAAATTCGTCTCTTAATGATACTACAGTGATCCAATATAGTTATGTAACTTCAATCTACAATACCATATTCAATAGGGCCAATATTAGTCATAAATCCCATAACTTGTGCCATCTAGGCCTATTATCAAACATCTTGCAGGGCATAAATATTTACACCTCTTAACTATAGCATTGGTTCCTCCAACTATCACCATTAACCAACAATTCATCTCCCTATCATTCTTTAGCAATTTATACTCCTAACATCATGTGTGTGGTCAACCATTCACACCCACACCAACAAAATTCCAACAAATATACACATTTAAATCCCTACCATGTTCATGTATTTAAATTGGGGACTTATGGCTTCCAACAACCATACTATAAGTTGTAATACTTGATTCATACTCATATTCCCATAATAACACCATATGTGTAAGTCTAAGGTGTAGGATTACCTCTTGTAGATCAAATCTTGAAAGACAGCTTTGGGGTGTTCTTGAGATTTTGAAGAAATCCTATGAAATCCAACCAAAATTATGTTGTAACTAGTGATTGAGAAGAGAAATCACCATGAAAACATACTTAAAAGCTTGCCTTAGGAGTGCAATTGAGTGCCTTGGTTGAATTGGGGGTGTTGGGGAAGCCCTAGGCTTGAGAAATGACTCAAGTTCTGTCATTTCCCGTCTTTAGGTATATTTATGGCCTGCTATTAGCGCGCCCGCGCTAATTAGCACGGTTTGAGGCAGAAAATAACCCATTAGCGCGGGCTACTAGCGCTCCCGCGCTAAGGCCGCGCTACTGACACATGCCCAGTAAAATGATCATAACTTTCTGTATAGACCTCCAAATGACGCACGGTGTGTTGCGTTGGAAACTAGACTCAAATGGCTTTAATTTGATAGGTTGTGGGTCACACAACACTTTATATAACGGGAAATATTATCCTTTAAAGTGAGGTCTTGTGCACACTCATTTACATCTTCTCCTATTATGAAGTTTTCCAACTTCAAAAATTCCCGTTAACCATCCGAAATCACCCCGAGGCCCCCGGGACCTCAACCAAAAATACCAACACCTCCTAGAATATCATACAAACTTGTTCGTGCGATCACATCGCCAATATCACATCGTTTTCATCAAATCAAGCCTCAAGTTCATGATTTTCATTCTTTTGGTTTTGAAAACTTTCAAACTTGGAACTCAAGGTCCAAAACATATCAAACGACATCCAAATGTCTCCAAACTTTGCAGAAAGCACATATATAATATTTAATACTTGTACCGGGCGTCGGAACCAAAATACGAGTCCGATACCAAGGTCAATTAATTCATTTTCCTTTAATAATTACATCAAAAACAATTTCACAGAAAAATTCATAACTTGGGGTCTAGGCCTCGGAATTCGACTCCGGACGCATGTCAAAGTCCCATATTTTCCTACGGACCTTCCGGGACCATACAATCTCGGGTCCGGGTCTGTTTACCAAAATGTTGACCGAAGTCAACTATATCAATATAAATATCATTTTTCTCCAAATTTCTCATAGAATTCATATTTTCTATCACAAAAACTTTTTGGCTACATGCCCGGATCGTGCGCGTAAATCGAGGCAACATAGAATGAGGTTTTCAAGGCCTCAGAAGCTCGAAATGATTAATAAAACAAGTGATGACCCTTTGGGTCGTCACAAGAATGGAGGTCGCAGGTGCGGAATTGCTGTTAATTAAAAGTCGCAGGTGTGACTTGGTCTACGCAGAAGCATCCACTGATAAGGCATAAACGAGGGTTTGTTGTCTCAAACCTTAGAAATTTGATTTGGGAGCTCGGGATTGGCAATTTTGGGAGAGATTTTCAACTGAGTTTTTTGGATAAGTAATTCTTACTCGATTTTGATTAATTCCCACGAATATATACTTAAATTCATCCTTTAAATTTTAATTTGGAGAAAAGCTGGAAAAGTACTTAGGCCTAATTTTGGAGTTTTGATCAAGACTTTGATATCAGATTGGATTAATTTCTGTATATATGAATTCGTGAGAGTGTAAGATTCCGAATTTATAAATTATATCCGATTCCGAGACGTGAGCACGTGATTTTTGCCTCACGTGAATTACTCCCACATAATCAAAACAAAATTATTTATTTTATTGTGTGCAATTTTATGAATTTTCATGATATTTTCAGTTATTGTTTGCATTTGTGTGTGCATGTTTATTAATAATAAATACAAAACTATGCTATAATTGCATTTAGGATTTAATTTTTTTTATAATTTTTGAGATAATTAGTAAATTACTTATTTCACAAAACTGAAAAATCACAAAATAATGTATTTCACATATTTGTGTTTAATTGTGTGATTCTAGTACTTAATTACTTATGATAATTGTTGTTTGGAGTTGATTAGTATTTTTCAAGATAATTTTGTTTTATAAGTTTAAGTTAAGATTTTTAGATTTTTATTCGTTGAAAAATATTAAGGAAGAAAAAGAAGAGAAAAAGAATTAGTTAAAATGTTTGGGCCAGGTCCGTTTAAGTTGAGAAAGCCCAAGTGAAACCAGCCTGAAACCCGTGTAAAACCAACCCGACCCGATTCCCAAACTGATCCACCCGCCCCATCTAAACCAAACATCCCCATTTTTCAATCATGGCCGTTGGTTTCTTATCATCCAACGGCCGAAATTAATTGTCCTAATTTAATACCCCAAAGACCCCCCCCCCAACCCTCTAACCCGCTCCTATTTCCCATAACCCCCAATTCCAATTATCTCTATCAGAGACCAAACGACCCGTGCAGAACCATAGAGCCGCCACCCCACCCCATCGACGGAAACCCGGCGGCAACAACGTCGCCGGTCACCAAATCAACACCCCTAAGCCACCTAGCCACCCTCAAGCCAAATCCATTAACCATTGGCCTCGAATCTACCTGGAACTTCTTGAATCTTCATATGAAGATTCGAACCGAAATCAAACTAAAAACCTTCAAGCCCCAAATCCGAACCTAGAACCCTAGAAAACCAAAACGCAGGGTCCGTCCAAATTTGAAGAAAATTTTGTGTAATCGACCTTAGTCAAAGTGTTCTCAGTAAAGAACACTCGATTAAGGTCCGTTCGACCTCAAAAATGGTTTGAATCCTCAGGTCGTGTTTTTTGAGTTTCTTTTGAAGGTAATTCTTTTTTTTATTTTTTGTTTGTTCAATCTTAT
Organism: Nicotiana noctiflora; assembly: GCA_032618575.1. Classification (NCBI taxonomy): domain Eukaryota; kingdom Viridiplantae; phylum Streptophyta; class Magnoliopsida; order Solanales; family Solanaceae; genus Nicotiana; species Nicotiana noctiflora. The sequence goes on along the minus strand of JASVEL010009013.1, from coordinate 57,596 downwards.
TATTCGTCTGTGTTGGTTGAAATGATTTTTTTTACCTTCAATTTCTTCTTTATTTGTTCTCCTCTTCTCCGAATTAAAGACCTTTTATTTGGTCGATATTATTCTATTTGTTGGTTATGGCCGTTGTGAACTACATATTCGATTTGATTAACGTCGTCGAATAATTAGTTTCACGAGTCCCCTGTTTTGACCGAACACTGTGAATCTTGGTTCATATGTCGATTATTTGTTATCGAGTATATGCTGTTGTAATTGATTAGACGAATATCATCGATTAATTTTGTAGGTCTGTTTGTTAGAACATTTGGACAGAAATTAGCACTGCTAATTTGGTCCGGAGTCACTGTTGAATTAAGATTTTTGATTGTTTGTGATTCTAAAATAGGTCTGGAATTGGATATAGCTATTTTTAATTTTAGTTTAGAAATTAGAAGCCAACAGCTAGGGTTCAAAATGCAATGCACATGAAAATAAGCTGGTGGAACCTGCTGGTGTTCCACCAATTTCTCCCTTTAGAGTTTATTTAATAAGTAAAACCCATACTTAGACCAACTAAAGTGGGAACATGAGGGAATAACATGGGTTTAATGATAAAAGTGAAATGCAGACATGTGCTAAAGAATAAATAGGCTCAAAAGTAAAATCTTGGTATAAATAATGGTAATTCAAGTCTTTAAATAGAGAGAGGGAGGACACTCTAAAGGGAGGCTGTAACAGAAAAATGGAGATTGATAGAGAGAAAAACCTTAAGTGTGGAACATTTTGATAGCGAGAGAAAGGGTGCAACCCCCTACCATTTTCTTTGGATTCTCATCTTCAATCAGAAGAGGGTTGAAAGAGTTTTGAAATTAAAAAAAAAAAAAAATCAAAAACTCAAAATCTGTTCCGGTTGTGTTACTTCATCTAAGTGACCTTTATTTGGTTGAGTTCTACTATTGAGCGCTGCTGCTCCTCGTTCGGATCTGACCGAGGTGTAGGCTGTTGAAGCTCTAATTCGTATGTGTCGCTCGTTTGGTGCTGCTCTGTTGCTTGAGCCTGCTGGTTTGGTTATTTTTTTCTAGCACAAATCTGCCTGATTCGGCCTTTATCTGGCTATTTGAAGTTTGTTTCTTCCGAGTTTTCTAGGTACACTTCTTGAACTTGCACTATCTATTTAATGAAGGATTATTGTTTTTTTTTAATAAATCTCAACTTGTTAGGGCTCTGAATAGTTGTCGCATGGATCTGGAGATTGATTTTATATGTGTTTAACTCGTTGATGAACAATATTCCTAACAATAGTCTCTTTTCACCTTAGATTGATTGTGCTATAATTGATTGTTTTGGTGTAGTGAGCTATTTCAGTTGAGTCATCATTTAGACTTGTGATTTGTTAAAAAATTCAGTGGTTTTTCCGGATGGATTATTTTGCTTTAGTTGTTTCTTCGTACTGTTGCTAGCTAATGTTATTGTGGCTAGACTTTGTTCAAAGTTTCTAGAGCTATCATCTTCTGAACTGGTACCTGTACACTAATACAAGCTATTACTGTTGGAAATGATTTGAAGGATCTAATTTCTATATATGCATTATTCATCTGTTAGTGTTACATGTTGAAAACATGTATTAGCTTTTAAAGGAGAGAAAATTTTGAGATTTGAAGAACTAAAGCACTCCAGAAAATCGAAAACAAAAATCGAGAAAAAATCTTGGTTTTGAAGGCTGTTCGAATTATAAATTGGTTGTTCATTGGCTGATTCATTGCTCCTCTCTGCTGAAGCTGATTCTGAAGGCTTACTAGGGGGCTATTTGTCCAAAAAAAAAATGGGTACTAGTACATTAAGAGAAATTATGTGATGGAACAACTTGATATTCTGAATTCATTTTCGTTTGAGCATTATAGCTGTTACCATATTATCTGGAGTGGAGATCATAAGATGTTTGCATTTGTATTGGTCTTGGTGTCTTTTTCTATGAGATTTACTATTCAGATTTGGAGCTTAGCTACATTGTGTTTTAATTGTCTAGTCATTTACCTGTAAAGGAACAAAATAAAAGATCTTTGTACGAACATATTTTCTTGACACCTTTGTCATGCATCACTGTGAGCTATTTAGTTTCTTTTTTGTTTTTTTGTTTGAAAAAAGCAAAAATGGTAGTATCTAGTTTGGACGATTTGTTGACGTACGTTTCTTATTTACAATTTGTTTCACTTAGTTGTTGAGCTCCACTGTTAGTTTAGATAGTGAACTGTTTATTCGTATGACTATATCGTTTTATCTCAAGATTAATACTTATGAACATCTTGTTTAGTAGAATAAATCCCTTTGGAATAATATGAGATGAGCCTCGCCAAACAAATCCATAAATTGCGGGGCCCTCATTAATTGTCTATATAAAAATACTTAGAATCCGGGGTGTGCCGTTTAGAAAATTTTACGGCCTCCCACAAAGTTAAAATACGTTAGGTGCTTTAGGCGCGATTATTAATAATATTACCTTCCTAATACGGGTGTGCATTTCATGCGATCCAAATCTGAATCTCAACAGAGTCGAAATGTAATTGCGGGGCCCTCATTAATTGTCTATATAAAAATACTTAGAATCCGGGGCGTGCCGTTTAGAAAATTTTACGGCCTCCCACAAAGTTAAAATACATTAGGTGCTTTAGGCGCGATTATTAATAATATTAACTTCTTAATACGGGTGTGCATTTCATGCGACCCAAATCTAAATATCAACAGAGTCGAAATGTATTAAAAGCCACAGGCGTACTGGTACGGTATGGCCCGAAATGCATTTTCGCGACGTTGCAAATTCATTTTACAATGATAAAGAGGAATATGCACATAAAAACAAAATATATAAAGAAATCAGATAAAAACAAATACAACAGTTGAGCGACCGTGCTAGAACCACGGAATTCGGTAGTGCCTAACACATTCTCCCGGGTTAACATAATTCCTTATCCGGATTTCTAGTTTGCGGACTGTAACAGAGTCAAACTTTCCTCAGTTCGGGATTAAACCGGTGACTTGGGACACCATTATATTTTCAAGTGGCGACTCTAAAAACTTAAATAAATAAATCTCGTTCCGACTGTCCTTTAATTGGAAAAACTCCTTTCTTTATTATATCCCTTCCCGGGGTGTAGTAATAGCGGTGAAAAAGGAGGTGCGACAGCTCTGGCGACTCTGCTGGGAAGAAACCCAGAACCACTGGTTCCGGGTTAGAAATTTGAGCTTAGAATAATTGTTGTATTTGGCTTTGTTTATTCTCTGATATTTTTATATGATATATGCTTAATGTGCAAAATGATGATTTTTACCGCTTTGATATTATTTGAACTGTATATATAAACTGTGCCGAAACCCTTCTCTTCTCACCTCTGGGGATGTGCTTACTGGTTGAGACTCTCTATTATGTTAGTGTCTTATCCTAAATAAGAAAGAGGCTTGGAAAGTTTCTAAGCCGGCTGGCCTTTTGGTTGCCGGAAAGGAGCTCCTTCCTCGACTCGAGTTGTCTGCTCGGGTACACGGTCTAGAATACCCAGGTTTTTAACATAGTATAACAAAATTTCATATCGGATCCCTAGTAGGAACGCTTATTTGCATCATGTTGAATTTGACTTAGGGGACTCAACACAGGGGTTGGGTCCGTCTAGGACAGGCAACTTGAAATTAAAAGACTATCCTGTTGCATCCTGTTTGTTTTACGCATTCATTTGCTTCAGACTTGCATGCTGACCAGTTTTTAAATATTGAGGAAAAAAGAAATAAAAAGGGAAAAAATTGTTATTTTTTTACTTAAAAAAGAAAAAGAAAAAGAAAAAACATTTTTTTCAAAAAAATAAAGAAAATAAAAAATGTTTATAATCAAAAATAAAATGTGTGATTTATTTTTATTTTTAAAAAAAATGGTTTAAATTGTTTTTCAAAAAATAAAAAATAAAAATAGTTTGTTCCATTTACAGATGTAGATTGTTTTATTTGACCAAACTACGCCGGTTTGATTCTCACAGGGCGTGAGATACGTAGGCAACACTCATCGGGTCCAATCTCTCCTTTGCAAAAATAGCCAAAAGTGTCAAAACTAATTTTTTATTAATTATAAATAAATTGGATGAAGCCGTTTTCAAAGATAGTCGAATGTTCCCGAAAGGGATGCCATAAGGTTAACTTTGCATAAATGACCGCTGGGGGCTAGGTTTTGATTTTTGACCCCCACAGCCTTTAATCTCCATCCCCAAGACGCTGAAAGTCCGTGTTTGCAAAACCAGATCTTTTAATTTTAATTTGTTTCTCAGAGTCAAATAAAGGTTTTTCTTTTGTCTACAATCACCTAATAAATATGCAGATGAGCACAATTCAAAATGAACCCTTTTCAATCCTGACTAAAATCCCGATCCAATTGCAACTATGGTGGAATGATTTGGGCAAAGAAGGGCAAGAAAAAACCAAGAAGTATTTGAAGGGTCTTACGAGTTTGCTAGAAATCAAGCCGCAAGGGGATATTATAAGAGCATTAGTCGCCTACTGGAACCCAGCACACAATGTCTTTCGCTTTTCAGACTTCGAACTCACCCCGAATTTTGAAGAAATAGCCAGGTATATTGGAAATACCGACGTACCATTAAGACACCAATATCCATTTACTCCAAGGGTTGTCGTTGTGCATCGGTTTTTAGACTCATTTAAGATAGTCAGAACAGTACATAACCCAGATTTGGCACAAGTTTTTGTACCCTGAGCTTCATCTACCAAAGATACGGCCACGTGGGAGGTTTCGATAAACCAGATAATAAGTTGTGCAGCAAGAGTAACCGCCGAAAATGGGATGAGCATAGACGAGTTTCCTTCGTGATAACCTTTTTGGGACTTCTAGTGTTCCCAAGGAAAGATGCGAATATTGATATAAAGATAGTCGGGATCGTCAGTACTTTGCTCAACCAAGACGAAAGTACTCTTGCCCCTATGATTGTATCAGATACCTTCCGAGCCCTTACAGCCTGCAAAGCCGAGGGAGACTTTTTCGAAGGGTGCAATTTGTTGCTGCAAATATGGATGATCGAGCACTTGTGTCACCGTGCCCAATTCCTGAGCTATGGTTCAATTGAGAAAACCTGCATAGAGGAGTTCTACATAAGGATCGAGGGGGCCATTTTACCTGAAGGAATCTCGGCATGGACGACATACTTCCGGACTCTCGATGCAAGTCAAATACAGTGGACGTTTGGTTGGTTACCAGTTGACAAAATCATATATATGCCAGCAGCTAGGTCTCATTTTCTTTTAATGGGACTCAAGAGCATTCAACCTTATGCACCCTATCGGGTTTCGAGGCAACTCGGAAGATCCCAGATAGTGCCAAAAGACGAAGATCTGAGTACCCAGGTTATTGAAATCGGTCCTGACGGCCAATTCCCAGAGGTAAGAGTCCACAATATCTGGAGCAAATATCAATATCTGGAGGCAAACACTTGTGTATTAGATCGGGTTAAAGGAGAGATTTCACCTGGATATCACCCTTGGTATAAAGGGGCAGCATCATGCGGGAGACCGGCCAAAAGACCTCACCTCAAAAAGAGTTCGCGAAGTCATCACAAGAACACTGGGGTTGGTTGGAAAAAGAGGAAGGCTACAGGGCAAAGATTGGCAAGATGGAGCAACAGGTTAAGGACCTACAATTTGAAAAGAGTGTGCAAGCTGCCGCCGATGAAAGGGACAAAAAGAAGTTGGCCCAGGAAAATAAATTCTTAAGAGCTCAAATCCAGCAGATGAGGATAGATGCTGACAAACAACAAAGGAGTTGGTCGGATGAATGACTAATAAAGGGATTATAAGGGGAAATCATTGAGTGTCAGGACAAGCTAAAGAAATTTTAGGGTACCACAGCAACACTCCGGGCGTAGTAGGGAAAAAGAACAGAAGAACGCAATCATTACTTGCAACAATTAAAAAGGGATAATGGGAAAATAATTCTCCGCCTGGAAAGGAAGGTGACCGTCCTTGAAGACGAAGCAGCTAGGCAAGGCAAAGTTTTTTATACCAATAGTAAACACTACTATGACTTGTTGGCCCAAATGGAAGCAGAAATACACAAGCTGCAGAATCAGCATCTTCAGGATTCTCAAGTTTTGGAAGCTCGAAATGGTCAAATAATATGTCTGCTCACAGAAAAGGGTCGAACCAGGGACAGATCGAGAGCATTGAACACGTCATTGTCAAGAAATGCCAAGTGTGTGAAGACATGACCCGTACTACCTTCTTCTCAGCAATAATGATCTTTGTCAAAAGGATAATGTACGAACCTGAAAAGGTGGAAAGGGATCTTTCACCCAAGCCCGCGGCAAGGTCGAACGATGCCTCGCGGGCACCACAATTTGAAGCTTTAATGTACTCATAGCTTAAGGCTATATTTTCTTTTCCTAGGAGTCTGTTGTCTGTTAAAATCAATTTTCTTTTATGTACCAGAGTTTGTTAATAGGGTATTTTGTTTCACTTTGAAACTCCTGGTTAGGAATAAAATGTTTGATTTCTTCACTTGTGCATTTGTTTTTCACACGAACTACGCTGGGTCCGATTCATGCTTGGGAGATGATACGTAGGCAGTCTACATAATATTCGACCACTATTTATAGTAAAAAGGGGAAAGTAAATATAAAAAATAAAAAATAAAAAGTGAGGGAAATAATGGAGGGGCATAGAAACACTAGAAGATAATAAGTCGGGATGACGCATGCGGTCTGAGCAAAAGCATAATAGAAATGGTTCACTACATAAAGACATTGCATTCCCAATGTGCGTTTACTATATTAAAATTCTAACACTAACAAGTTTGTTGTTTTTCCAAATCACAGTTTTCTACTTAGTTGTTAGAAGTGTACTGGCATCGCAAAGATATCAGACAAGATCAAAGGGGCCTATACTTGAAAGTATGACTGGGTCAGACCACAGCATTGAGTCAAAAAAGGCGATGAGCCAAATTCTCAAAGAGGCCTTAGAAAAAATGGAAAAAATGCAGTTTGAGATGAACGAAATGCAGTTGGCGCTGGCCAAAGCACAAAAGGGTCCTGAGGCACCCGCTACTCCTACCCTCCCGCCAAGACATACCCCATAATACCTTCCTCCCAATCCCTCAACAAGCTTCCCAGGCCATCATTACTTCCAGGGAAGGGACGCTTATGACCCCCAAGCTCCACCACCCAGTCAAAACCCTCCTCCACCAAATGTCCCTATCTTTGTGGTACCTCCCCCAGCTCCATTGCACAGATCATCAAGTGAGCCATTATTTCAGGTTCACGACACTCAATATTACCCCCCTGAACCCAAGTTTAGGGTACCCGAACCACCCACCTATACTCCTCTCTTTGCGGTCCTGACGGAAAAACCGGCCAAGAGCCCAGAGGAGGATGAGATGATGCGGAAAGTCAAAAGCCTGGAGCAGTCATTCAAGAGCATGCACGGGATAGGAAATCAGGTCAGTGTGGCTTATAAAGATTTATGCCCTTTCCCCGACGTACAACTACTAGCGAGGTTCAAGATACCCAAATTTGATCTGTACGAAGGGCATGGTGATCCCATGTCTCATCTGCAGGGATTTTGCAGTAAGATGAGGGGTGCGGGTGGAAGAGATAAGCCTATGATAGCTTATTTTGGACAGAGTTTGAGCGGGTCTGCCTTAGAATGGCACACAAGGCAAGATCCAAGCAGGTGGTATACTTGGGATGATTTGGTGCAGGCTTTCGCCGGGCACTTTTAATATAACCTGGAGATAGTGCCAGACTGTCTCACATTATTGAAGCTTGAGAAGAAACCAGGGGAGAGCTTCAGGGAATTTGGATTTCGTTGGAGAGAACAGGCAGCTAGAGTTGATCCTCCGATGAGAGAGGGGGAGATGGTAGATTACTTTCTACAAACTCTCGAGCCAACCTACTTCGGTCACTTGGTGACCTCAGTGGGAAAATCCTTCAACGAAGTGGTAAAGATGGGGGGTATGATAGAAGAAGGTCTCAAGTCCAACAAAATATTGAGTTATTCAGTGATCAAGGCAACAACACAGGCCATTAAGAGCGGCACAAGAGGTGCGCTTAGCAAAAACAAAAGAGAGGATGTCACAACGATAGAGGCTGGCAATTGGTCCAGATCCAGAGGTCCTTCCCCCCATTACCAATCCAGACCCCCTCAACAGAATTACCCCCACATTCCAAATTATCCTCCACAATCCTATTACCCACCACAAGAACAACATTTTTCAGTCCATCAAGCACAAGCATACACCCAACCTCCGGCGCGCCCGCAATGGCGCGCGCCAGCTCCACATGATACATACCCAGCTCCACATAATACCTACCCAGCTCCACAAAATACCTACCCACCACAAAGGGCCTCCAAAAATCCCGCAGGGCTAGGTTTCCGGGGGAAACAGGCTTTCAGGAATGAAAGGGTTCAGAGGCAGAGAACATTCACTGAATTAGGAGAAACCTATACTACTTTGTTCCACTAATTAAAAAAGATAGGTTTGTTGAGTCCTATTGAGGCCAGATTGCCAAATCCCTTACCCCAAAATATGGACGTCTCGGTACACTGTGAATATTGTTCGGGAGCTCCCGGACATGATACCGAAAAATGTTGGAAGTTGAAACAGGCGGTGCAAGATCTTATTGACACCAATAAGATTAAAGTTCAAACACCAAGGTACCCAATATCAACCAGAATATGCTGTCGACTCACTATGAGGCCCATACGATTGAGTTAATATACAAAGAAGGTGAACTGAAGAAACCGTCACAAACCGTAATGATGATTTGGTCTAGAGAATCCGTTGCAAATGAGGGGGTAACCAATGGGAGGAAAATGGTCCAAATCAAGCCGGATGTGTTAAAGGAGAAGGAAGCATCAAGCCACTTTTGGGGGCGGGAGTGCTTGGTCGCTGGGGTTTCCTTTTCCTCAACCAATTCGGTTGTATCAGCCCTGAGATTGGTCTAACATTTTGTTATGAAATGGCTGGATAGTAGTGCAATGAAACCGGAACCAGAAAAAGTGGTAGTACTGGGGGTTGCAAGCAAACCTATCTTGGTTGCGAAGGGAGCTCGTACAGAGCAGGTCATCATAAAGAAGGTAACTCAATATCCATTGATTGATACCAAAGCAATCCATTGGAACTATGAACGAGTTGTGGTAACATATAAGGGAAAGGAAGTAAGAGAAAGAAGTGTGTGAAACCCATGGATTCACTCGTTCGGGAAGGTGTTTTGTTCCCGCAGAGTTAAGAAAAGCCAATCTCGCAACGGCAAAGAAACCTGTAACTGCAGAATAAGCAGAAGAGTTCCTGAAGCAAATGAAGATGCAGGACTATTCCGTAGTAGAGCAGTTAAGGAAAATGCCAGCCCAAATCTCATTGTTGTCATTATTAATCCACTCGGATGAGTATCGCTAAGCATTGATGAAGATATTAAATGAGGCTCATGTCCCTGAAAAGATCACTATAAATAATCTTGAGAAGATTGCAAAAAAGATTTTTGAAGTTAACAGGGTAACATTCTCCGATGACGAGTTACAGTTAGCAGGAACTGAACATAATAGAGAACTTTACCTCACAATAAAGTGCGAAGATTCGTTTGTAACCCGGGTATTAATTGACAGTGGTTCCAGCGCAAACATTTGCCTTTTGTCCACTTTGGAGAAACTCAAGATTGATAATGAAAGAATCCACAAGAACAACATTTGTGTGTGTGGATTCGACGGGGGGTGGGAAGAATACTGTTGGAGACATTATGCTAGAACTTACCATTAGGCCAGTATAGTTCACGATGGAATTCCAAGTATTGGATGCTGCTGTATCTTATAATCTTTTGCTGGGCCGACCATGGATCCATGCTGCGAAGTCCGTACCGTCTTCACTTTATCAGATGGTAAAGTTTGAATGGGACCGTTAGGAAATTGTGATCTATGGAGAATATAATGCTTGCAATACTATTACTCCATTTGAAGAGGTTGAGGATGATAAGGGCCTATGGGTATACCAAGTGGTAGATACAGTATCAGTTGCTAAGATTCCGGAGGGTGAGCATGTTCTTGTGCCAAAGGTGGCAACCGCGTCTGTTATGGTGGCCACAAAAATGTTGAGAAATGGGTTTCTACCTGGAAAGGGATTAGGTGCTTCACTCCAAGGTATTATACAACTGGTATCTCTTCCTAGTAAAATTGATACTTTCGGGATAGGCTTCAAACCCACTGTGGCTGACATTATGAAAAGCCATAAAGATGAAGAAGAAGGTTTGGATTCTTCCCAAGCCAATCCCGCGTCTCTCCAGATCATTTGTAAAAGCAAGTACCAGAAAATTGTCAGCTCCAATTATTCTCGGACCATTGATTGGGTCGAATGGAGATCTGGATCAATGTTTTGAAAGGCTGTTTGCCATATGTCAATGTCATAAAAGCAGGGGAAGGTTCCAGTAGAGCAGACGTGCAGTTCGTGGGGCCTAGGATCAATGTCAACAATTGGACAACTACTCCTCTTCCTACTCGGAGGGGATCTTGGTAGTAGGCTTTGGATTTTCTTTCTTTTTTTTCTGGATTACTCGAGAGTTGTAATCTAATTCCTGTTTAACTTTGCTTTAATGAAAGTGTGAAACTCTGTTATCCAGTATTTTTATAAAGAGTGAAAGTTTCCTTTCTTATATTCTGTTTGAATTTTGTTTTCTTCATTTTTCTTTCTAAACAGTTCTCTTTTTATTGGTTCTAATGACATGTCATGCATAACGGATCTTCAACCTAGTATAAAAGATCAATCGGATTCCTTAATTATGCAAGAAATCAATTATAATGATGAATCGGAATACGATGAAGATGGGGCTTTTGAAGAAATAAGTAAAGAATTAAGCCACTTTGAGGAGAAACCCAAGCCTAATTTGAGAGACACTGAAGTTGTAAATTTAGGGGATGATGACGATGTTAGAGAAACTAAGATAAGCATTCACATTGAATCAAACATAAGGTATTAAAACACTCATAGAATTCAAAGATGTTTTTGCATGGTCGTATGACATCATGCCAGGGTTAAGTACCGGTTTAGTGATTCACAAATTGCCCACTGACCCGGCATGTCCTCCCGTCAAGCAGAAATTGAGGAAATTCAAGACAGATATGAGTGTAAAGATTAAAGAAGAAATAACCAAACAACTACAAGCAAAGGTTATTCGTGTCACCAGATATCCCGATTGGTTAGCTAATGTGGTGCCAGTACCGAAAAAAGATGGGAAGATTCGGGTATGTGTCGACTACCGTAATCTTAACAGGGCAAGTCCAAAAGATAAATTTCCATTGCCCAACATTCATATTTTGATTGACAATTGTGTTGGGTGTGAGATTGGGTCTTTCGTGGATTGTTTTGATGGGTATCATCAGATCTTGATGGATGAAGAAGATGCAGAACAGATAGCTTTCATCACTCCATGGGGAACTTATTGCTACCGGGTAATGCCGTTCGGTTTGAAGAACGCTGGGGCAACATACATGAGAGCAATGACTACTGTGTTTCATGACATGATACACAAAGAGATTGAGGTATATGTAGATGATGTGATCATAAAGTCCAAGTGGCAAGAGGACCACGTGGCGGATTTAAGGAAGTTTTTTCAAAGACTTCGGAGGTATGACATTAAGCTCAACCCGACCAAATGTGCATTTCGGGTTCCCTCGGGAAAAATGTTAGGATTCATTAGCAGTCGGCGAGGCATTGAGTTGGACCCATCAAAGATCAAATCCATCCAAGAATTGCCAGCACCGAAGAACAAGACCGAAGTAATGAGTCTTCTGGGAAGATTGAACTACATCAGCCGATTCATTGCTCAGCTCATATCGGCGTGTGAACCTATTTTCGGGTTGTTAAAGAAGGATGATGCAGTCAAATGGACTGAAGAATGCCAAGAGGCTTTTGATAAGATAAAAGAGTATTTGTCAAACCCACATATGTTGGTTCCACCTGAACCTGGGAGGCCTCTGGTTCTTTAACTAACAGTCTTGGATAATTCGCTTGGCTGTGTATTGGGGCAACATAACATCACTGGCAGGAAGGAACAAGCCATCTATTATCTCAGTAAGAAGTTCACAGTGTATAAAGTTAAGTACACTCATCTTGAGAAGACGTGTTGTGCCCTAACTTGGGTAGCACAAAAGCTAAAGCATTATCTGTCTTCCTACACTACTTATCTCATTTCACACTTGGATCCATTGAAGTATATTTTCCAGAAACTTATGCCCACAGGGAGGTTAGCAAAATGGCAAATATTACTTACGGAGTTCGATATCGTATATATGACGAGGACGGCAATGAAATCTCAAGCCTTAGCCGATCACTTGGCTGAGAATCGTGTTGATAATGAATATGAACCTTTAAGGACGTATTTTCCCGATGAAGAAGTGCTGCATGTAGATGAACTAGAATTGACTGGGGAGCTAGAATGGAAACTTTTCTTTGACGGAGCTGCAAATGCAAAAGGAGTTGGAATAGGAGCAGTACTTATTTTTGGAACAGGACATCATTATCCTGTTACAGCTCAACTACGCTTCTATTGTACCAACAACATGGCTGAGTATGAAGCATGCATTTTGAGGTTACGATTAGCAAGCATGCATTTTGAGGTTACGATTAGCGGTAGACATGGATGTCCAAGACGTCTTGGTCTTGGGAGACTCGGACCTTCTGGTACATCAGATTCAAGGTGAATGGGAAACAAGGGATGGAAGCTTATTCCATATCGTCAATGTTTGCAAGATTTGATTAAGCGATTCAGATAAGTGGAGTTCAGACATATTCCAAGAATGCATAATAAGGTTGTTGATGCTTTAGTTACTCTAGCATCAATGTTGCATCACTCGGACAAGATTCATGTTGACCCGTTACATATTCAGATTTGGGATCAACATGCTTATTGCAATATGATAGAGGAAGAAATGGATGGTGAGCCATGGTTTTATGATGTCAAAGAATACCTCAGGATGGGAATATATCCAGAGCAGGCAACTAGAGATCAAAAGAGAGCCATTCGACGTTTGTCAAACGGATATTTCCTCTGTGGAGGAGTGCTATACAAAAGAACGCCAAATTTGGGTTTGTTGAGATGTATAGATGCTGGTCAAGCCATGACAGTAATGATAGAGGTACATGCTGGAGTATGTGGACCCCATATGAGTGGATACGTATTGGCTAAGAAGATTCTGCAAGCAGGATAATATTGGCTCACTGTGGAGCGTGATTGCATCAATTTCGTACGAAAATGCCATCAGTGCCATATACATGGGGATCTGATTCATTCTCCGCCGACAGAATTGCATACAATGCCAGCGCCATGGCCATTTGTCGCCTGGGGTATGGATGTTATTGGACCCATAGAGCCTGCAGCTTCCAATGGTCATAGGTTCATTCTGGTAGCTATTAACTATTTCACAAAATGGGTTGAAGCTAAAACTTTCAAGTTTGTGACCAAGAAGGCAGTGGTGGATTTTGTGCGTTCCCATATCATCTGTAGATTTGGGATTCCAAAAGTGATCATCACGGACAACGGCGCCAATCTTAACAGTAGTTTGATGAAAGAAGTATGTCAACAGTTTAAAATTACACACTGAAATTCCACACCGTATCGTCCCAAGGCCAATGGAACAATTGAGGCAGCCAACAAAAATATAAAGAAGATATTAAGGAAGATGGTAGAAGGATCCAGGCAACGGCACGAAAAGCTACCATTTGCATTGTTGGGTTATCGCACTACTGTTAGAACTTCAGTAGGTGCAACTCCTTATTTGTTGGTATACGGAACTGAAGCAGTGATACCAGCAGAAGTTGAAATTCCATCTCTCCGAATTGTCGCTGAAGCTGAAATTGACGACGATGAGTGGGTCAAAGCCCGATCGGAGCAGTTGAGTTTAATTGATGAAAAGAGATTGGCAGTAGTATGTCATGGCCAATTGTATCAAAAGAGAATGGCAAGAGCATATAATAAAAAGGTACGTCCCAGGAAATTTGAAGTGGGACAGCAGGTGTTGAAGGGAGTCTTGCCACATCAGGTCGAGCAAAGGGCAAGTTCGCCTCAAACTGGCAAGGGCCGTATATTGTGACCAGAGTGTTGTCCAACGGTGCTTTATGTCTAACAGATGTCGAAGGAAGATGCATCGACATGGCTATCAATTTTGATGCGATCAAAAGATATTACATGTAATTTCTTTGATTATAGCTTTGGTTCATTTGTTTGTTTGTACTTGGTAGTTATCGGATAATGAAATGACGGAGGCAATTATTTCTTCTATCCAAACACTTTTAACCTTTGCTTTCCCCCTTTTGAGCCTTACTTATTCTTTCGTATCCCTCTTTTGGAATCATTAATAAAAATGAAGAATGATTAAAAAAAAAGAGATCACAAGAAAAACAAAGGAGTTAAGTGAACTACGTCCGACCTGATTCCTCAAAGAGGGTACGTAGGCACCTCACGGCTCAGTCATAGTGTATATAAAAGTCAATCCTTTCCCAAGCAAGAAAACTGGGGCAGAAGTTATGTTGTTTTTTTTTAAATCATGGAAAGAGTTTTTGATTTCCAAGAGTTGTAATAGTTTACCTGTCACAGTTATTTTGAATTTTCATATCTTTTTCAAAGCCCCACATAAAACCTATATTGATATCCAAAAAGACCTCCCGATCAGTGTTCGAGAAATGTCAAGACAGGCAAATGAAAGACGAGAATAACACATTGGTCCCTGAATGAATAAGGATCATGAGCTGAAAGAATTAGTAATCATAAGAACTCTCATCAGAGAGAATCTTATCAACAACACTCCAATCCCCATCTGAGCAGATAAAATGAGAGAGTCTTATTGGTGAAAACCTTCACGGGCACCATAAGGCGATGCAAGCTGAGAGAAGCAAGCTGAGAGAGTCTTATCGGTGAAAACCTTCAGAAGCACCATAAGGTGTCGGGAGTTGATGGAAATGAGAGAGTCTCATTAATGAAAACCCCTCGAAGGGCATTATGAGGCGACAAGGTAAGAACGGCGGAAATGGTCCTCATTTTTGTGAAAGAGTTGGGCACATGTTTATTCCCAGCAAGTGAAGATATCAGAAAGATTGATCGACACAAATAGACTGGGTTGATTAATCCGGAATGCACGACATGATCGTTGGAATTGGTTGTACCACCCAGATAAGTTTCTTTATTTTCTTTTACCCAACATTGGTTCAGAATGATTTTCTTTTTCTCTACTTTTTCATTTCTTTGTTTTTCTTTTCGAAAGATCTTTCAAAGCTTACTGCCAATTTCCAAGATAGGGCAAAGCAAAATATAAGCAAGATATACCAAGGAGAAAAGGACTATGAGGAAGAATACAACGAAGAATAACAGTTGAGAAATTTGTGGATAAGGATCGTCGGAAAAAGGAGCATTCCCGACAGATTGATTACCAAAAGTCCAAGAGGGATGAACAACCAAAGTGGGGAAAGGAGAAAAGGAAAAATCGTCCCCATCAGTAATGTCATCCCCAGCAAATAACATCGTTCCTCAACGAAGTTTGGGAACGTAGAGCAGGGAAAAGAAAAATGGAGAAACCATCCCCAGCAGGAGTGGTACGACCACTCACCATTTTTTAAAACTAACAATTTTTTCTTTGATTTCAAGCAGGAAATGGAAATGTTATTTGCGGCAGAAAAGCATGCCACAAAGAAGATGACCAAGACTGGGGTAGAAAATTTTCTGCCATTGTTGAAAATTTTCTCGAGGGAACGAGAACATCAATTCAGGTGTTAATTTTTAAGTTGAAGAATTCAGGAACCCGCCCGTAGAATGGAGGTGTTATTTTTCAGTTGAAGAAATCGGGAGCCCGCCCGTAGAACAGAGGCATTACTTTTTAGTTGAAGAATTCGGGAGCCTGCCCGTAGAACAGAGGCGTTACTTTTCAGTTGAAGAATTTGGGAGCACGCCCGTAGAATGGAGGTGTTATTTTTCAGTTTGAAGATTCGGGAGCCCACCATAGAACGGAGGCGTTACTTTTCAGTTGAAGGATTCGGGAGCCCGCCCGTAGAACGGAGGCGTTACTTTTCAGTTGAAGGATTCGGGAGCCCGCCCGTAGTACGGAGGCGTTACTTTTCAGTTGAAGAATTCGGGAGCCCGCCCGTAGAATGGAGGCGTTACTTTTCAGTTGAAGAATTCGGGAGCCCGCCCGTAGAACGGAGGTGTTATTTTTCAGTTTGAAGATTTGGGAGGCCGCCCGTAGAACGGAGGCGATACTTTTCAGTTGAAGAATTCGGGAGCCCGCCCGTAGAACGGAGGCGTTACTCTTCAATTGAAGAAATCGAGAGCCCGCCTGTAGAACGGAGGTGTTATTTTTTTAGTTGTTGATGAATTCGGGATCCCGCCCGCAGAACGGAGGTGTTATTTATAAGTTTGAGGATTCGGGAGCCCGTTCGTAGAATAGAGGCGTTACTGTTCAGTTGAAGAATCCGGGAGCCTGCCCGTAGAATGTGGGTGTTACTTTTCAGTTGAAGAATTTGGAAGCCCGCCCATAGAACGGAGGTGTTATTTTTCAAGTTTTGAAGATTGAAGTCGGGAGTCCCGCCCATATAGCCGAGGAATACATTTCAAGTTGAAATCAGTAAAATGAAGGATTACAGTAATATCCACAACATAAGTTCAAGTTCAGCATCAAGAAAGGCCGACAATGTCAAGATGGAAATAAAGGAAACATCAGAAGAATACAAGATGCAAGCTTAAGGCAACACAGGAGCCAAATAAAGATAGATAAGATTTTGTAATTCTTAGTTTAGTCTAGCTTCTTGTTTTCTTTTAACACGGTGTAATAAGGAGATTAGTAAGAAGCAACAGTAGCAGTGACAGTAAAACCACAGTTCCACGGTAGTCCCAGCTACCAAAACTTCCCGAACTACATTGACCTGATTCCCTTTTAGCCAGGGATATGTAGGAGACCTTTTGAAGCAAAGGTTCGGTCAATTTTTTTGAAAAAAAAGGCTTCACACGGAGTACTCAAAACGGGCAAACATCGCTCGTATCCGCTCACTTATCTTTGCACGAAAACTCTTCATATTTTCGGGCAAAGAGGGGCAGCTATGAGCACGTGATTTTTGCCTAACATGGATTACTCTCACAAAATCAAAACAAAATTATTTGTTTTATTGTGTGAAATTTTATGAATTTTCATGATATTTTTAGTTATTGTTTGCATTTGTGTGTGCATGTTTATTAATAATAAATACAAAAATATGTTGTAATTGCATTTAAGATTTAATTTATTTTATAATTTTTTAGATAAGTAGTAAATTACTTATTTCACAAAAATGAAAAATCACAAAATAATGTATTTCGCATATTTGTGTTTAATTATGTGATTCTAGTACTTAATTATTTATGATAATTGTTGTTTGGAGTTCATTAGTATTTTTCAAGATAATTTTGTTTAATAATTTTAAGTTAAGATTTTTAGATTTTTATTCTTTGAAAAATATTAAGGAAGAAAAAGAAGAGAAAAAGAATTAGTTAAAATGTTTGGGCCAGGTCCGTTTAAGTTGAGAAAGCCGAAGTGCAACCAGCCTGAAACCCGTGTAAAACCAACCCGACCCGATTTCCCAAACCGATCCACCCGCCCCATCTAAACCAAACAGCCCCATTTTTCAATCATGGCCGTTGGTTTCTTATCATCCAATGGCCGAAATTAATTGTCCTAATTTAATACCCCAAAGACCTCCCCCCCCCCAAACCCTCAAACCTGCTCCCATATCCCATAACCCCCAATTCCAATTATCTCCATCAGAGACTAAACGACCCCTGAAGAACCCTAGAGCCGCCACCCCACCCCATCGATGGAAACCCGGCGGCAACATCGCCAGTCACCAAATCAACACCCCTAAGCCACCTAGCCACCCTCAAGCCAAATCCATTAAGCGTTGGCCTCGAATCTAACTGGAACTTCTCGAATCTTCATCTGAAGATTCAAACCCAAATCAAACTAAAACCCTTCAAGCCCCAAATCCGAACCAAGAACCCTAGAAAACCAAAACGCAGGGTCCGTCTGAATTTGAAGAAAATTTGTGGTTTAATCGACCTTAGTCGGAGTGTTCTCAGTAAAGAACACTTGACTAAGGTCCGTTCGACCTCAAAAAGGGTTCGAATCCTCAGGTCGTGTTTTCTGAGTTTCTTTTGGAGGTAATTCTTTTTTTCATTTTTGTTTGTTCAATCTTGTTGTTCATCTGTGTTGGTTGAAATGATTCTTTTTTTACCTTCAATTTCTTCTTTATTTTTTCTCTTCTTCTCCGAATTAAAGACCTTTTATTTGGTCGATTTTATTCTATTTTTTGGTTATGGCCGTTGTGAACTACATATTCGATTTGATTAACGTCGTCGAATAATTAGTTTCACGAGTCCCCTGTTTTGACCGAACACTGTGAATCTTGGTTCATATGTCGATTATTTGTTATCGAGTATATGCTATTGTAATCGATTAGATGAATATCGTCGATTAATTTCGTAGGTCTGTTTGTTAGAACATTTGGACAGAAATTAGCACTGCTAATTTGGTCCGGAGTTACTATTGAATTAAGATTTTTGATTGTTTGTGATTCTAAAATAGGACTAGAATTTGATATAGCTATTTTTAAATTTTAGTTTTGAAATTAGAAGCCAACAGCTAGGGTTCAAAATGCACTTGTCACAACCCGGATTTTTCCCCAACATCGGGATCGTGATGGCGCCTACTCGTAGTAGCTAGGCAAGCCACTGTATTCATACTATCCTGTTTTTAATAATATTTCATAATTAATTTATCAACAAAACCATAACTTTAACTAAATAAGTGCGGAAGACTTTATCGAAATAGAAATAACCAGTTACAAGGTAAAATCATACTGAAATCCTCTACCCAAGACGTGGAGTCACCAACTCACGAACTACTACTGAATACTACACATAAAAGTTTGAAAGAAATATAACATAATCTGTTTGTCTCGGATCAAAGAGACTACAGCTAGTAACATAAGTAAAGAGAGAGACGCCGGGCCTGCGAACGTCTGCAAGCTACCTCGGTCTAAAATATAATCAACTCCCACGCAAAAGATTTAATGCTGCTGCTCTTGATCGTAACCTGGACCTGTGCAAAAACGCACAGAAGTGTAGTATCAGCACAACCGACCCCATGTGCTGGTAAGTGCCTGGCCTATCCCGGCGAAGTAGTGACAAGCCTAGGACCGGACACCCACATAAACCTGTGCAGTTGCAATATATATATATATATATGTACATAAACATTTATAAGGAAATACTCTACTCTGCAATAACAGTCAATAAACTCATAATGTCCAGATTAATCTAATCCACAGAATTAAATCTTACTTTCGTGTCTCAATTCTTTATTTTTCTTTTCATATCTCGTGGTAGGCGTACCACCCGCTCCCAACTGTATCAATAAATTATATCTTGTGGTAGGCGTACCACCCGATCCCATATCTTGTGGTAGGCGTACCACCCGCTCCCAAATATATCAATAGGCTACCGGCAACTATGGCCAATGCCAAGATTCAAATCACTTTGTGGTCGGCGTGCCACACGATCCCATTTCTTATCATAAAAGTGGTCATGGGCTGCGGGTTCGATTCCCGGAGACCCAGAGCTACTGTCAATGGGACGGTGGGTTCGATTCCCACAGGTCCTGGACTTGCTGATTGAGTTTTTATTGAGTTATTTACTTGCTGCTAGCTTAATTCGTAAACGGTTGCAGAAATCACTTTACTGTTGTCATTTCAGATTCATTATTATTTAAACTTCTTATTATTGTTATCATCATTATATTATTGTTCTCTCAGTAGGGCCCTGACCTTCCTCGTCACTACTCCATCGAGGTTAGGCTTGGCACTTACTGAGTACCGCCGTGGTGTACTCATGCTACTCTTCTGCACACCTTTTGTTGTGCAGATCCAGGTACATCAGGACAGGCTTATGCTAGGAGATTCAGCAGCACTTTGGGAGACCTCGAGGTATGATCTGCTACGTCCGCGGATCCGGAGGCCCTCCTTCTATTCTGATAGTACTAGTAGATGTTTTCCTTCATTTCGTTGTTAGATACTCTTTACACATAGAGTCACCAATCGTGAACATGTCGTGATGGCACCCAGTCCCCACGACAAGGTAAGCCTAACACGTTGCGGAATATACCAGTTTATGAACATTAAATAAGAAATAGCGGAAAACGATATAAATAAGAATGTAATATGTGCCGCTTGGCACATACACCCGTCAAACACACTTTATAAACACCACCAAGACCCGGAATCCCACGGGTAACACAGACTAAAAGAAATACAACTGTGGCTCTATGTGTAAAGAGTATCTAAAACAACGAAATGAAGGAAAACATCTACTAGAACTATCAGAATAGAAGGAGGGCCTCCGGATCCGCGGACGTAGCAGATCATACCTCGAGGTCTCCAAGTGTGCTGCTGATATCACCTAGTACGGGCCTGTCCTGATGTACCTGGATCTGCACAACAAAAGTGTGCAGAAGAGTAGCATGAGTACACCACGGCGGTACTCGGTAAGTGCCAAGCCTAACCTCGATGGAGTAGTGACGAGGAAGGTCGGGGCCCTACCGAGAGAACAATAATATAATGATGATAACAATAATAACCAGTTTAAATAATAATGAATCTGGAATGACGACAGTAAAGTGATTTCCGCAACCGTCTACAATGTAAGCTAGCAGCAAGTAAATAACCGAATAAAAACTCAATCAAGCAAGTCCAGGACTCGTGGGAATCGAACCCACGGTCCCATTGACAATACACTTCGGGTCTCCGGAATCGAACCCGCAGCCTCATATCTCAATAAATAATCAATAACTCGGGATCTCCGGAATCGAACCCGCAGTCCCTACCAATAACTCGAGGATCTCGGGAATCGAACCCGCAGTCCCTACCAATAACTCGGGATCCCGGAATCGAACCCGTAGTCCCTACTAATAACTCGGGATCTCGGGAATCGAACCCGTAGTCCCTACCAATAACTCGAGATCTCGGGAATCGAACCCCGTAGTCCCTACCAATAACTCGGGATCTCGGGAATCGAACCCGTAGTCCCTACCAATAACTCGGGATCTCGGGAATCGAACCCGTAGTCCCTACCAATAACTCAGGATCTCGGGTATCCTGGGAATCGAACCCACAGCCCTGGGATCTCCGGGAATTGAACCCGCAATCCACAAACACAGCAAGTAAAGGAATACACAGAGAGAAATATAATATGCTTAACTATAACTCCACCGAGGACTAGTGCCAACAATTATCAAGAAGTTCAAGTAGGACAATCAGGAAATTAGACAGATAAATCCTACCTAATCATGCTTCCCTAACGAATACCGGGTAGATGTCACAATTTAATAAATTAAGAATAGGAATATCACGAATTGAACAATTCAAGTAAAGTGAGTTACAACAACCAGCGCATGTACACGCCCGTCACCTCGCGTACAAGGCATTTAAACTATCACATAATATCCTAGGGGTAAAGGTTCCCCCACGCGAGGTTAGACAAGCCACTTACCTCGACTCCGGTACAAAACCGCTAAGAGACAACTCTCTTGCCGCGAATGTCGGCCTCCACATGCGTAGTATCTGATAAAAATCAATAGAATCACATCAAAATAGGCCAATTGGGCATTACCCAACCAAAACAATTCAAAATACACCAAAACCCACAAGTTGCCAAAACCCGACTTTCGGTACGCTTCTCGAAAAATTACAAAAGTTATATATTCGGGTTCCTTATCTCAACACGAGTCCGTTCATATAAAATTTATCAAAATCGGACTCCGTTTGCCCATTCAAATCAAAGATTTCCAAAAATTTAGGCCTAGGGCTCAAACCCTCCATTAATCCTCCATTAACAGTGAAATAATCATGGAGAAACATCAAAATAAAGTTCTTATATTTACCTCCTTGATGAGACGAGAACAACACCGCGAAAATCACCTCAATCGGAGCTCTAGAACTCAAGATATGTCCAAAATACTAAACTTCTCGGTTTTAAACACTGACCAGGCCCATTTCCGCTTTTGCGGATAATTTTTGCATAGGCGGGACCGCTTTTGCGGTTCTATTTCCGCTTTTGCGGTTCCGCATCCGCGGTCAAATTCCGCTTCTGCGGTTCTGACAGACACCAGCACTTTTCCTCGGCACGGAAATGGGTATAACTTCCTCATACGATGTCCAAATTCGACGATTCTTTTTGCTATGGCTCCGAAATTACGATACGGATCTAATGGTTCAAACAAAACTGAATTTGGAGATCATTTACCTAATATGGTACCCCTTTATGTTCAAAGAAGCAAAGGTTGAAACATCAAATAAGAGCATGATCACAACCCGAAACACACCCGAGGCCCCGGGACCCCAATCAATCATACCAACCAACCCCAAAACACATTACGGACTTGCTCGAGGCCTCAAACCACATCAAACAACTCTAAAACCAAGAATTACACCCCGATTCAAACTTTATGAACATTGAAGTTTCCAACTTCTATTTCCGATGTCGAAACCTATCAAATCGCATCCGATTGACTTCAAATTTTGCACACACGTCCAAAATGATATATCGAAGCTACAGAAACTTTCGGAATTCCATTCTGACCCTCGGATCAAAATCTCACCTATCAACCGAAATTCGCCAAAATACTAACTTTGCCAATTCAAGCTTAATTCTACACCGATCATCACAAAAATATTCCGGACACACTCCTAAGTCCCAAATCACCTAACGAAGCTATCCGAACCATAAGATTTGCATTTTGAGTCCGATATCAAAATTTCCACTTCCGGTCAAATTTTCTCAAAAACCTTCAATTTTCTATCTTTAGCCAAACGACTCCAAAATGACCCACGGACCTCCGAATTCACTTCCGATCGCGCTCCCAAATCCGGAATAACCATACGGAGCTACTCCCAGGTCTCGGAATCCCAAACGGACATCAATAACACTAAAATGCATTTTAAGCCAAATTGATGCAATTTCTTCTAAAATGCTATCTTCCATAATATGCGCCAAAACGCTCCCGGGTTATCCAAAACCCAATCCAGGCATACGCCCAAGTCCGAAATCATCATATGAACCTGTTGGAACCTTCAAATCTCAATTCCGAGGTCGTATACTCAAAATTCCAATCCTAGTTCATTTCTTCAATTTTAAGCTTTGGAAATGAGAATTTTCATTTAAATTTGACTCCAAACTTCTTGAATTTTAATTCTGACCATACACACAAGTCAATATACTTGAGATGAAGTTGCTCATGGCCTCAAACTGCTGAATGACGCGCCGTATCTCAAAACGACCGGTTGGGTCGTTACAATCTCCCCCACTTAAACATGCGTTCGTCCTCGAACGTGCTGAGAACTATACTGAAGTAGTCTGAAATCACTGGTTTAACATCTCATGCAACTTCCCGTGCTTCCACAACTCATTTGAGCACATTAGCTCGATAACTCTATAGATATACTCCTTTATTCGAGTAAATAAGCCATTAGACCCAATTCCAACATCCGGAATTTCCTGCCTAGCATGTTTCCATCATACGACCACAATATCATTCTTCACACGATGTACCCATACATGACTGCATAACTTTTTTTGAATTCACACTTTGCATCACTTTACTCATGGGACCACAATAATATTCTTTAAATATAATAGTCGAAATTCCACAAATCCGATGCTCTCATTGCATCTCATGACCTACATAGGTCTTGCTCTAGCTTTTACAACACCGATACGACGGAAGAGATGTGCCGGAATTCATATTTAGTTGCCAAGTCAACAAATCATTCAGTCTATACTTTTGACAAGAACCATTACCTCATTCTAAACTAAACAATGGTATTTTCCTCTATAATATACTTCATATAATCAGTTTGCACTGACCCCAAATCCCATAACCTCATCTCACCCAGTACGAACTGCTCAGCGATAAGCCACATCGGACATAATCAAAAGTCCCACAAGATGACACAATGTGCTAGTAATCCACTAATACGTACGTGATACAAAAGAAGGCGAACACTAGAGAGAACTATTCAGCTCTCACATAAACATGGGCCTCCTCAGAAAATAGGAAACATAACACATAAAAGCAATAATAGACACTGGAATAGACACCACATTGTTGCGGCGTGCAACCCGATCCCAACGATATGCCCATGGCGGCGTGCCACCCGATCCCAATAATATAACCATGGCGGCGTGCCACCCGATCCCAACAATATAACCATGGCGGCGTGCCATCCGACCCCAACAATATAAAACTCACACAAGGAGTCATATGTCGAGCTGAATAGCTCGTCACATCAAAATACTGACTATCGATCATAAGCACACTAAGGTGCATGATATCAGACACAATGAAACATATAGCGCTATAGGCTACAACTCAAGCACAACTGAGGTGCGATATAAGATCTGAGTGAGAGCCATCATGCTCATATAACATCACCGCTGAGCGGAACCTCAACACATAAGGAACTTACCAAGCCGTCTCACACTCATACGGCGCAATATATCTTTATATGAATTACTAACCGCGAAATAAAACCGCGACTATCCCTCCATAAAAGGGCGCATTGCTGGAAGAAACATAACCGGCCCGACGCAAGGCTCACTTCCACATTTAAATCTATCCACCGACCTTAAGTCTATCCTGGTCGTGCCAAGCTAAGTCAATAGTATTTCACAGGTCTATAACCCAATAAGCAGAGTGCCCTCCAGGCATAAATTCTCAATTGAATGATATCACCAAAATCCTCATACTTGGTTTAAATTTCTAACCAATCAAGTGAATGCAAGTCACACCTATACAATCTTCTTGTGGGACAAGCTCCCACCATCTTCCGAATAATTAAACGGGCATGCACATTCAACCCACCGGCTGCACTAACACTGAAAAGCGATCAGGAGTCCCTAACCGGGATGCAAAGCCTTTCTCACAGGACACCGACCTCAAATGATACTGATGTTAATACCCATCTTACTCAAAACACTGAAAGTCCTTTCCTGCTCATCCGAGCTCTTTATATCACATTTATTGACCAAACCGTGACCTTGGTCCTTACTTCAAATTTCATACTACTCACTGCACCCCACGTGCCGATATACGATACACACAATTTCCATCATAGCTCTAGAACTGACGATAGGCTAATACTTCATCACATAAGACCTTCCATTTAACTCACTACATGAGAGCTATAACAACATACGGCGAATTCTCATAGCCATCGAATATGCCAATATCTAAGTAGTGGTCCAAGCCACCATAACCCTTCCCGAGATCTGCCTACTCATAACAGGCCCCTAACAGACGAATACTTTAGAATAACATCAATCACCGCGGCCGACAAGTCTCAAATGTACCGCCACAAATCACATGCATAATTCGATCACGTTGCATGAACCGATCATTGACACCAATACGCCAACTCAACTATGGCTGATCAATCTACTTCCTTCCAGGTTATCCTTGATTACCTTAGAAATGTTAATATCTTCCTTCAATACCTAATTGCTTCCAACCGCACTTACCCCGAGTGACCTTAAATCATGAGGCCATGCTATCTCAAGAACGACGACCATTTCATGTCTCTCAAATACTACACCACAAGTCAAAACATCATAGATCGTTTTTTTGCCTTTCTTCATAAGTTGCTTCAAAAGCTTGAGCCTTAACTGTACTTATAGACTCAGAATTATTAGGCACCACACTTTACCTCTTGAATTTATCTACGAGGGGCTATGTAACTGTTTATGAAACTCTTCAATTCTTTGAATTCCTTATCGTGCGCCATTTATTCAGTTGAAGCCTATATCATATGTTCTTTTGCATCCACTCGTGTATTGAAATTGCGCACTCGGTATCAAGTATGCTCCGACGGTTCGTGACGCTGCAGAGAGATCTCAAGGGAGTCAAGAATTTACTCATCTATTGTTACCGCGTGTCGTCCATATCGATAATGCAAGAGAACTGAGAGACCTTCAATTGTGCACATGGGGTGCACTAGGTTCTGGCATTCGGTTGATAATACGGTCGTGAGAAGGTTTACTTAACTGCCAAATCATCACAAGCAATGGTAGAATCACAAGGTGGATGTAGATCTAAAGATAGTTGGTGGTAATAAAGACTATATGGTTCATATGAGATATCTATTTAGCGAAGGATTCAGCCATCAAAGATACTGGGGAAATGAGTTTTACTGTCTTAAGAAGGACATGTACCAAACCAATGTCTTGGGCTGTCTTATGATGAAGACGTACATATGATAAAGGCTATTGTCGTGGATTAGCAAAATGTATCTTGAAGGCTTCGTGCTAAGTGAAAGGATTTCACTATCAACGATCTAATTATGGGTCATGTGTCATATCAGATTTGGCCTGCGATGTATTTCGGTGCTATTCAAAAAAAAAAAGTTCTTGAAAACTTGCGGATGGGCAAGAGTTGAGGCTCGTATGGTATGATGTTGGGACTTTGGATGTTCCTGTGTCCCTAATAAACTCTACATTTTTTTTATCAACAGGGAAATATTCGACAAGGGCTACATGGTGCTTCGTAGGTGTGTGAGGATCATAGTATGTTTTAAGGTGTCGTTGGTAGAGAATGCTCGGTGCATGGAGCGGGATAATGTTTGGTTGTATCGGAATGAGGTCATACCCTATGGGGTCAGAGTGCTAATACGGCACAAGTGATTATGTTCGTAGGTTCAAGTGAATTGCAGTTGAATAAGAGCAGATGACTTGAGTGAATGTTTCTAATGTGCTCGAGAGTCGTGTAATAGTGGCTTTGAGCTAGTGGGAGAGTCTCACCACTTATGATTTGGGTCACATGGCTAATTACCTGCGTGAATTTTGGATACTAGCGTATTAATGGGTTATTGCAGCCACGAGAAAAGGACCATGTAGTTTAGTATTTTGGGCATATCTTGAGTTCTAGAGCTCCGATTTAGGTGATTTTCGCGGTGTTGTTCTCGTCTCATCAAGGAGGTAAATATAAGAACTTTATTTTGATGTTTCTCCATGATTATTTCACTGTTAATGGAGGATTAATGGAGGGTTTGAGCCCTAGGCCTAAATTTTAGGAAATCTTTGATTTGAATGGGCAAACGGAGTTCGATTTTGATAAATTTTATATGCACGGACTCGTGTTGAGATAAGGAACCTGAATATATAACTTTCGTAATTTTTCGAGAAGCGTACTGAAAGTCGGGTTTTGGCAACTTGTGGGTTTTGGTGTATTTTGAATTGTTTTGTCTTGGGTAATGCCCAATTGGCCTATTTTGATGTGATTCTATTAATTTTTATCAGATACTATGCCTGTGGAGGTCGACATTCACGGCAAGAGAGTTGTCTCTTAGCGGTTTTGTATCGGAGTCGAGGTAAGTGGCTTGTCTAACCTCGTGTGGGGGAACTATGTAAAAGGAGTATCTAACAACGGAATGAAGGAAAAACATCCACTAGCACTAGAATAGAAGGAAGGCCTCCGGATCCGCGGACGTAGCAGATCATACCTCGAGGTCTCCCAAAACGCTGCTGAATCACCTGGTGTGAGCCTGTCCTGATGTACCTGGATCTGCACAACAAAAGTGTGCAGAAGAGTAGCATGAGTACACCACGGCGGTACTCAGTAAGTGCCAAGCCTAACCTCGATGGAGTAGTGACGAGGAAGGTCAGGGCCCTACTGAGAAACAATAATACAATGATAATAACAACAATAAGCAGTTTAAATGAATAATAAATTTCCGAACTAGCAACAATAAGATGATTACTATAATCGTCTACAATTAAGCTAACAATGAATAGCCAACTCAATAAAACAAGTCTAGAGACCCGGTGTGATATTGGTAGGGACTACGGGTTCGATTCTCGAGATCCTGAGTTATTGGTAGGGACTACGGGTTCGATTCCCGAGATCCTGAGTTATTGGTAGGGACTACGGGTTCGATTCCCGAGATCCTGAGTTATTGGTAGGGACTACGGGTTCGATTCCCGAGATCCTGAGTTATTGGTAGGGACTACGGGTTCGATTCCCGAGATCCTGAGTTATTGGTAGGGACTACGGGTTCGATTCCCGAGATCCCGAGTTATTGGTAGGGACTACGGGTTCGATTCCCGAGATCCTGAGTTATTGGTAGGGACTGCGGGTTCGATTCCCGGAGATCCTGAGTAATTGATTATTTATTGAGATATGGGCTGCGGGTTCGATTCCCGGAGACCCAGAGGTACTGTCAATGGGACTGTGGGTTCGATACCGTGGGATTCCGGGTCTTGGTAGTGTTTTAAACAGCGTATTTGACTGGTGTATGTGCCAAGCGGCACGGATTACATTCCTTTCATCTTATTTTCCGCTAATTCTTATTAAATGTTCATAAACTGGTATATTCTGCAATGTGTTAGGCTTACCTAGTCGTGGGGACTGGGTGCCATCACGACATGTTCATGATTGGTGAACTAGGGTCGTGACAAGTAATGGAATTCCGACAGTTTCTGTAGCTTCGTAATGTGATTTTTGGTTATGTCCGCAAATTTTCAGGTCATTCGGACGTCGTTTGGACGGGTTTTTGATCGAATGTGCAATTCGGAAAGTTTTAAGAAATTTAGGCTTGAATTCGATGTGAATTATGGGAATTGATGTTGTTAGACGTGTTTTGAGGATTTGAGCAAGTTCGAATAAGGTATTAAGATGTGTTGGTATGTTTGGATGAGGTCCCGGGGGCCTCGGGGTGATTTCGGATGGTTAAACGGGAGAAATTGTGGAAGAATTGCAGGTTGGGATCCTGCTTCTGTTGTTTCCGCTCCTGCGGAATTTTGGGCGCAGGAGCGTGTCCGCCGAAGCGGACGAGATGCGCAGGAGCGGCTATTTCCGCAGAAGCGGAATCCAATCCGCTGAAGCGGGGTCGCTGGTGCGATGCCAGGGATCGCAGAAGCGGACGGGGAGAAATGGACATTGTCCGCAGAAGCGGACATCTTACCGTTTGGGCGCTACCGCAGAAGCGGTCAAATATGCGCAGAGGCGGACTTGTCCGCGGAAGCGGATGCTTCTTCACAGAAGCGGAGCCGCTTAAGCGGCCCTCTTGTTCGCAGAAGCGGGAATGGCCGGCCAGGCTTGGAACCGCTGAAGCGACCCTTTGGTCGCGGATACGGATGCGTAGAAGCGGAAAATATTCCGCAGAAGCGAAAATCGCTGTAAGTAAGTGTATCAGAAGTTAGAAAAATTTCAGAACATTTCACACATTTTTGGTCTCGGCTTAAAGGGCGATTTGGGCGATTTTGAAGGGAGATTCAAGGGGTTTCTTCAGGTAATCAATTATGGACTCCAAATATGATTGTTGTTGATAATATTATGCAAGTTTTTCATGAAAATGGAGGAATTTGGGTAATTAATGGGGGTTTTTCACCCTAGACCAAACCTTTAGAAAATCAAGGTTTTGAGTGGGCAAACGGAGTCCGATTTTGGTAAACTTCATATGCATAGACTCGTATTGAAACAAGGGTTCCGAATATATAACTTTCGTGAATTTCCGTTAAGCGTACCAAAAGTCGGGTTTTGGCAACTTGTGGGTTTTGGTGAATTTTGAGTTAATTTGATTGGGTAATGCCCAATTGGCCTATTTTGATGTGATTCTATTGATTTTTATCAGATTCTACTCTTGTGGAGGCCGACATTCGTGGCAAGAGGGTTATTACTTAGCGGTTTTGTACCGGAATTGAAGTAAGTGGCTTGTCTAACCTCGTGTGGGGGAACTTTCACCCCTAGGATATTATGTGATAGTTTAAATGCCTTGTACGCGAGGTGACGGGCGTGTACATGCGCTGGTTGTTGTAACACACACTTTAATTGAATTGTCTGATTTGTGATATTCCTGCTCTTAGCTGATAAAAGCGTTACCATTACCCGGTAGTACTTAGAAAAGCATGATTAACTAGGATTCAACATGTTTAATTGCCTAGTTGATTTACTTGAACTCTTGATAAATTGTTGGCATTAATTTCGGTGAAGTTGTAATTTAACATATTATATTCTCTCTGTGTGTTTTCTTATTTGATGTGTTGGTGGACTGCGGGTTCAATTCCCGGAGATCCCAGGGCTGTGGGTTCGATTCCCAGAGACCCGGAGTGATATTGTTTGTGGACTGCGGGTTCGATTCCCGGAGACCTAGGGCTGTGGGTTCGATTCCCAGAGACCCGGCGTGATATTGGTAGGGACTACGGGTTCGATTCCCGAGATCCCGAGTTATTGGTAGGGACTACGGGTTCGATTCCCGAGATCCTGAGTTATTGGTAGGGACTACGGGTTCGATTCCCGAGATCCTGAGTTATTGGTAGGGACTACGGGTTCGATTCCTGAGATCCTGAGTTATTGGTAGGGACTACGGGTTCGATTCCCGAGATCCTGAGTTATTGGTAGGGACTACGGGTTCGATTCCCGAGATCCTGAGTTATTGGTAGGGACTATTGGGTTCGATTCCCGAGATCTTGAGTTATTGGTAGGGACTACGGGTTCGATTCCCGGAGATCCTGAGTTATTGATTATTTATTGAGATATGGGCTGCGGGTTCGATTCCCGGAGACCCGGAGGTACTGTCAATGGGACTGTGGGTTCGATTCCCACAGGTCCTGGACTTGATGATTGAGTTTTTATTTAATTATTTACTTGCTGCTAGCTTAAATCATAGTCGGTTGTAGTTATTACCTTATTGTTGTTATTCCAGGTTCATTTCTTACATATTCTTGCTTATTACTGTTTTGATTATTATGTTATTGTTCTCTCAGTAGAGCCCTGACCTTCCTCGTCACTACTCCATCGAGGTTAGGCTTGGCACTTACTGAGTACCGCAGTGGTGTACTCATGCTACTCTTCGCACACTTTTGTTGTGCAGATCCAGGTACATCAGAACAAGCTCATACTAGATGATTCAGCAGCACATTTGGATACCTCGAGGTACGATCTGCTACGTCCGCGGATCCGGAGGCCCTCCTTCTATTCTGATAGTTCTAGTAGATGTTTTCCTTCATTTCGTTGTTTTAGATACTCTTTACACATATAGCAACTTGTCACGACCCTAGTTCACCAATTGTGAACATGTCGTGATGGCACCCAGTCCCCACGACTAGGTAAGCCTAACACGTTGCGGAATATACAAATTATAATTACTTAAATAAGAAACAGCGGAAAATAACATAAAAGATATGTAATCCGTGCCACTTGGCACATACATCCGTCACACGATAAATAAACACTACCAAGATCCGGAACCCCACGGTAACACAGACTAAAAGGGAAATACATCTGTGGCTCTATGTGTAAAGAGTATCTAACAACGAAATGAAGAAAATGTCAACTAGTAATACTAGAATAGAAGGGAAGCCTCCGGATCCGCGGACGTAGCGGATCATACCTCGAAGTTTCCCAGAAAGCTGCAGAATCACCTAGTACGAGCCTGCTCTGATGTACCTGGATCTGCACAACAAAAGTGTGCAGAAGAGTAGCATGAGTACACCACGGCGGTACTCGGTAAGTGCCAAGCCTAACCTCGATGGAGTAGTGACGAGGAAGGTCAGGGCCCTACTGAGAAACAATAATAATATGATGATAACAAAATAAACAGTTTAACAGATAACAACAAAATTTCCAAAATAACAACATTTACCGAAACTGTCTACAACCAAGCTAATAACAAATAACCAACTCAAATAAACAAATCCAGGATCTGTGGGAATTGAACCCACAGTCCCATTCTCAGTACCCCTGGGTCTCCGGGAATCGAACCCGCAGCCCATGTCTCAATAATATCACAATAACTCAGGATCTCCGGGAATCGAACCCGCAGTCCCTACCAATAACTCGGGATCTCGGGAATCAAACCCGTAGTCCCTACCAATAACTCGGGATCTCGGGAATCAAACCCGTAGTCCCTACCAATAACTCAGGATCTCGGGAATCGAACCCGTAGTCCCTACCTGAGGGAGAAGCAGCTTTATGCCAAGTTCTCTAAATGTGAATTTTGGTTGAGTTTTGTGGCATTTTTGGGCCACGTGGTGTCGAGTGATGGTATTCGAGTAGATCCGAGGAAGGTGGAGGCCGTGCAGAGTTGGCCCAGACCCTCCTCCGCTACTGAGATACGCAGTTTCCTTGGTTTGGCGGGCTACTACCGTCGTTTCGTAGAGGGGTTCTCTTCGATTGCAGCACCTATGACTAGATTGACCCAAAAGGGTGCCCCTTTCAGTGGACAGACGAGTGTGAGGCGAGCTTTCAGAAGCTCAAGACAGCTTTGACTTCGGCCCCTATATTGATGTTGCCTACAGGTTCGGGGTCCTATACTGTATATTGTGATGCCTCACGAGTTGGACTCGGTGCGGTATTGATGCAAGACGGTAGGGTGATTGCCTACGCGTCGAGACAGTTGAAGGTGCATGAGAAGAATTACCCTGTTCATGATTTGGAGCTAGCTGCCATTGTTCACGCCTTAAAAATTTGGCGTCATTATTTATATGGGGTTCCTTCTGAGATCTACACTGATCACCGGAGCTTGCAGCACTTGCTTAAGCAGAAGGACCTGAATATGCGTCAGAGGAGATGGTTGGAACTACCGAAGGACTATGATATTACTATTCTCTATCATCCGGGCAAGGCTAATGTGGTTGCTGATGCCTTGAGTCGTCGGGCAGAGAGTTTGGGGAGTTTGGCATATCTACCAGCTTCGGAGAGGCCTATGGCGATGGATGTTCAGGCTTTGGCCAGGCAGTTGGTTAGGCTGGATCTTTCGGAGCCCAGCCGGGTTCTAGCTTGTGTGGTTTCTCGGTCTTCTCTATTTGACCGCATCAGGGAGCGTCAGTTCGACGACCCTCATTTGCTTGTCCTTCGGGATAGAGTTCGGCGTGGTGATGCTCGAGATGTTACCATCGGGGATGATGGAGTTATGAGGATGCAGGGGCGTATCTGTGTGCCCAATGTAGATGATCTTCGAGAGCCGATTCTAGCAGAGGCCCATAGTTCGCGGTATTCCATCCATCCGGGTGCCGCGAAGATGTATCAGGACTTGAAACAGCATTACTGGTGGAGGCGGATGAAGAGGGATATAGTTGATTATGTTTCTAGATGCCTCAGCTGCCAGCAGGTGAAGTATGAGCATCAGCGCCCGGGTGGATTGATGCAACGGATTGAGATTCCAGAGTGGAAATGGGAGCGCATCACCATGGACTTTGTATCTGGGCTTCCACGGACTATTAGGAAGTTTGATTCTATTTGGGTTATTGTGGATCGGCTGACCAAGTCCGCCCATTTTATACCGGTGAGCACTACTTATTCATCGGAGCGACTGGCGGAGATCTATATCAAGGAGATAGTTCGGATGCATGGTACTGTCAACAAGTGAAGTACGAGCATCAGCGTCCGGGTGGAGAGCCGTACAGCAGGAGTTAGGTACTCGGGTAGAGCTGAGCACAATGTTTCACCCCCAGACTGATGGTCAGTCCGAGCACACTATTCAGTTTTTTGGAGGATATGCTCCGTGCGTGCGTGATTGAGTTTGGAGGTTCATGGGATCACTTCTGCCACTGGCGGAGTTTGCTTATAACAATAGCTACCAGTCCAGTATTCAGATGGCACCGTATGAGGCCCAATATGGTAGGAGGTGCAGGTCTCCAGTGGGTTGGTTCGAGCCGGGAGAGGCCAGGTTACTAGGTACTGATATGGTTCGGGAGGCTATGGACAAGGTCAAGGTGATTCAGGACAGACTTCGTGCGGCCCAGTCTAGACAGAAGAGTTATGCGGACAAGAAGGTTCGCGATGTGGCTTTTATGGTGGGTGAGCGGGTTCCGCTTCGAGTCTCGCCCATGAAGGGCGTTATGAGGTTTGGGAAGAAAGGGAAGCCGAGTCCTAGATTTATTGGCCCTTTTGAGATTTTGAGGCGTGTTGGGGAGGTTGCTTATGAGTTGGCCTTACCTCCCAGCCTAGCCGGAGTTCACCCCGTATTTCATGTCTCCATGCTCCGGAGATACCATGGTGACCCGTCGCACGTGTTGGATTTCACATCTGTTCAGCTAGACAAGGATCTGTCTTATGTTGAGGAGCCAGGTAGCCATTCTAGACAGGCAAGTCAGAAAGCTAAGGTCAAAGAACATCGCTTCGGTAAAGGTTCGGTGGCGGGGCCAGCCGGTCGAGGAGGCGACTTGGGAGACCGAGCAGGATATGCGCAGCCAGTACCCTCATCTTTTCACTACTCCGGGTATGTTTTCTATGCTCGTTCGAGGACGAACGAATCTTTAAGTGTGGGAAGATGTAACGACCCGACCGGTCGTTTTAGAAAACTATGCCCCAATCCCTAATTTAACTGTTCCCCTAAGTTCATTTCTGCTATTGTGGGTTGCCGGGAGAGTCGGTTCCAAAAAATTTGAGCATTTTGGGACACTTAGTCCCTAAATAAGAGCTTTGAAACTAGAAAATGGTCCGTAGCCGGAACAGAGTGTTAAGACGATCTCGGAACGGAAATCCGATGGTTCCATTAGCTCCGTTAGGTGATTTCGGGGTTAGGAGCGCGTTCGGGATGTATTTTGGAGGTCCGTAGCTCAATTAGGCTTGAAATGCCGAAGGTTGAAATTTTGGCTAATCCGATCGATAGGTGAGATTTTGATACGGGGGTCGGAATGGAATTCCGACAGTTTCTGTAGCTTCGTTATGTGATTTTTGGTTATGTCCGCAAATTTTCAGGTCATTCGGACGTCGTTTGGACGGGTTTTTGATCGAATGTGCAATTCGGAAAGTTTTAAGAAATTTAGGCTTGAATTCGATGTGAATAATGGGAATTGATGTTGTTAGACGTGTTTTGAGGATTTGAGCAAGTTCGAATAAGGTATTAAGATGTGTTGGTATGTTTGGATGAGGTCCCGGGGCCTCGGGGTGATTTCGGATGGTTAAACGGGAGAAATTGTGGAAGAATTGCAGGTTGGGATCCTCCTTCTGTTGTTTCCGCTCCTGCGAAATTTTGGGCGCAGGAGCGTGTCCGCAGAAGCGGACGAGATGCGCAGGAGCGGCTATTTCCGCAGAAGCGGAAACCAATCCGCTGAAGCGGGGTCGCTGGTGCGATGCCAGGGATCGCAGAAGCGGACGGGGAGAAATGGACATGGTCCGCAGAAGCGGACATCTTACCGTTTGGGCGAGACCGCAGAAGCGGTCACTTATGCGCAGAGGCGGACTTGTCCGCAGAAGCGGATGCTTCTTCGCAGAAGCGGAGCCGCTTAAGCGATCCTCTTGTTCGCAGAAGCGGGAATGGCCGGCCAGGCCTGGAACCGCTGAAGCGACCCTTTGGTCGCGGATACGGATGCGTAGAAGCGGAAAATATTCCGCAGAAGCGAAAATCGCTGTAAGTAAGTGTATCAGAAGTTAGAAAAATTTCAGAACATTTCACACATTTTTGGTCTCGGCTTAAGGGGCGATTTGGGCGATTTTGAAGGGAGATTCAAGGGGTTTCTTCAGGTAATCAATTATGGACTCCAAATATGATTGTTGTTGATAATATTATGCAAGGTTTTCATGAAAATGGAGGAATTTGGGTAATTAATGGGGGTTTTTCACCCTAGACCAAACCTTTAGAAAATCAAGGTTTTGAGTGGGCAAACGGAGTCCGATTTTGGTAAACTTTATATGCATAGACTCGTATTGAAACAAGGGTTCCGAATATATAACTTTCGTGAATTTCCGTTAAGCGTACCGAAAGTCGGGTTTTGGCAACTTGTGGGTTTTGGTGAATTTTGAGTTAATTTGATTGGGTAATGCCCAATTGGCCTATTTTGATGTGATTCTATTCATTTTTATCAGATTCTACTCTTGTGGAGGCCGACATTCGTGGCAAGAGGGTTATTACTTAGCGGTTTTGTACCGGAATTGAAGTAAGTGGCTTGTCTAACCTCGTGTGGGGGAACTTTCACCCATAGGATATTATGTGATAGTTTAAATGCCTTGTACGCGAGGTGACGGGCGTGTACATGCGCTGGTTGTTGTAACACACACTTTAATTGAATTGTCTGATTTGTGATATTCCTGCTCTTAGCTGATAAAAGCGTTACCATTACCCGGTAGTACTTAGAAAAGCATGATTAACTAGGATTCAACATGTTTAATTGCCTAGTTGATTTACTTGAACTCTTGATAAATTGTTGGCATTAATTTCGGTGAAGTTGTAATTTAACATATTATATTCTCTCTGTGTGTTTTCTTATTTGATGTGTTGGTGGACTGCGGGTTCAATTCCCGGAGATCCCAGGGCTGTGGGTTCGATTCCCAGAGACCCGGAGTGATATTGTTTGTGGACTACGGGTTCGATTCCCGGAGACCTAGGGCTGTGGGTTCGATTCCCAGAGACCCGGCGTGATATTGGTAGGGACTACGGGTTCGATTCCCGAGATCCTGAGTTATTGGTAGGGACTACGGGTTCGATTCCCGAGATCCTGAGTTAATGGTAGGGACTACGGGTTCGATTCTCGAGATCCTGAGTTATTGGTAGGGACTACGGGTTCGATTCCCGAGATCCTGAGTTAATGATTATTTATTGAGATATGGGCTGCGGGTTCGATTCCCGGAGACCCAGAGGTACTGAGAATGGGACTGTGGGTTCAATTCCCACAGATCCTGGATTTGTTTATTCGAGTTGGTTATTTGTTGTTAGCTTAATCGTAGACAGTTGCAGCAATTATCATAATGTTGTTATTTCGGAAATTATTATCATATAAACTGTTTATTTTGTTTTCATCATTACATTATTGTTTTTCTCAGTAGGGCCCTGACCTACCTCGTCACTACTCCATCGAGGTTAGGCTTGGCACTTACCGAGTACCGCCGTGGTGTACTCATGCTACTCTTCTGCACACTTTTGTTGTGCAGATCCAGGTACATCAGAGCAGGCTCGTGCTAGGTGATTTCCGCAGCTTTCTGGGAGACTTCGAGGTATGATCTGCTACGTCC
This sequence comes from Nicotiana noctiflora, assembly GCA_032618575.1. Classification (NCBI taxonomy): domain Eukaryota; kingdom Viridiplantae; phylum Streptophyta; class Magnoliopsida; order Solanales; family Solanaceae; genus Nicotiana; species Nicotiana noctiflora. The sequence goes on along the minus strand of JASVEL010009013.1, from coordinate 20,582 downwards.
GCGGATCCGGAGGCTTTCCCTTCTATTCTAGTATTTCTAGTTGACATTTTCTTCATTTCGTTGTTAGATACTCTTTACACATAGACCCCACTAGGTAAGCCTAACACGTTGCGGAATATACCAGTTTATGAACATTAAATAAGAAATAGCGGAAAACGATATAAATAAGAATGTAATCTGTGCCGCTTGGCACATACACCTGTCAAACACACTGTATAAACACCACCAAGACTCGGAATCCCACGGGTAACACGGACTAAAAGAAATACAACTGTGGCTCTATGTGTAAAGAGTATCTAAACAACGAAATGAAGGAAAAAACATCTACTAGAACTATCAGAATAGAAGAAGGGCCTCCAGATCCGCGACCGTAGCAGATCATACCTCGAGGTCTCCAATGTGCTGCTGAATCACCTAGGATGAGCCTGTCCTGATGTACCTGGATCTGCACAACAAAAGTGTGCAGAAGAGTAGCATGAGTACACCACGGCGGTACTCGGTAAGTGCCAAGCCTAACCTCGATGGAGTAGTGACGAGGAAGGTCAGGGCCCTACTGAGAGAACAATAATATAATGATGATAACAATAATAAGCGGTTTAAATAATAATGAATCTGAATGACGACAGTAAAGTGATTTCTGCAACCGTCTACAATGTAAGCTAGCAGCAAGTAAATAACTAAATAAAAACTCAATCAGCAAGTCCAGGACCTGTGGGAATCGAACCCACAGTCCCATTGACAGTACCTCTGGGTCTCCGGGAATCGAACCCGCAGCCCATGTCTCAATAAATAATCAATAACTCAGGATCTCCGGGAATCGAACCCGCAGTCCCTACCAATAACTCGGGATCTCGGGAATCGAACCCGTAGTCCCTACCAATAACTCAGGATCTCGGGAATCGAACCCGTAGTCCCTACCAATAACTCAGGGATCTCGGGAATCGAACCCGTAGTCCCTACCAATAACTCAGGATCTCGGGAATCGAACCCGTAGTCCCTCCCAATAACTCAGGATCTCGGGAAGCGAACCCGTAGTCCCTACCAATAACTTATCAATAAACTTCGGGTCTCCGGGAATCGAACCCGCAGCCCTTGGATCTCCGGGAATTGAACCCGCAGTCCACAAACACAGCAAGTAAAGGAATACACAGAGAGAAATATAATATGCTTAACTATAACTCCACCGAGGACTAGTGCCAACAATTATCAAGAAGTTCAAGTAGGACAATTAGGCAATTAGACAGATAAATCCTACCTAATCATGCTTCCCTAACGAATACCAGGTAGATGTCATAATTTAATAAATTAAGAATAGGAATATCACGAATTGAACAATTCAAGTAAAGTGAGTTACAACAACCAGCGCATGTACACGCCAGTCACCTTGCGTACAAGGCATTTAAACTATCACATAATATCCTAGGGGTAAAGGTTCCCCCACGCGAGGTTAGACAAGCCACTTACCTCGACTCCGGTACAAAACCGCTAAGAGACAACTCTCTTGCCGCGAATGTCGGCCTCCACATGCGTAGTATCTGATAAAAATCAATAGAATCACATCAAAATAGGCCAATTGGGCATTACCCAACCAAAACAATTCAAAATACACCAAAACCCACAAGTTGCCAAAACCCGACTTTCGGTACGCTTCTCGAAAAATTACGAAAGTTATATATTCGGGTTCCTTATCTCAACACGAGTCCGTTCATATAAAATTTATCAAAATCGCACTCCGTTTGCCCATTCAAATCAAAGATTTCCTAAACTTTAGGCCTAGGGCTCAAACCCTCCATTAATCCTCCATTAACAGTGAAATAATCATGGAGAAACATCAAAATAAAGTTCTTATATTTACCTCCTTGATGAGACGAGAACAACACCGCGAAAATCACCTCAATCGGAGCTCTAGAACTCAAGATATGCCCAAAATACTAAACTTCTCGGTTTTAAACACTGACCAGGCCCATTTCCGCTTTTGCGGATAATTTTCGCATAGGCGGGACCGCTTTTGCGGTTCTATTTCCGCTTTTGCGGTTCCGCATCCGCGGTCAAATTCCGCTTCTGCGGTTCTGACAGACACCAGCACTTTTCCTCGGCACGGAAATGAGCATAACTTCCTCATACGATGTCCAAATTCGACGATTCTTTTTGCTATGGCTCCGAAATTACGATACGGATCTAATGGTTCAAACAAAACTGAATTTGGAGATCATTTACCTAATATGGTACCCCTTTATGTTCAAAGAAGCAAAGGTTGAAACATCAAATAAGAGCGTGATCACAACCCGAAACACACCCGAGGCCCCCGGGACCTCAATCAAAAATATCAATACATCCTATAACATTATTCAAACTTGTTCCAATCATAAAAACATGTCCTTAAACATATATATATGTACATAAACATTTATAAGGAAATACTCTACTCTGCAATAACAATCAATAACTCATAATATCCAGATTAATCTAATCCACAGAATTAAATCTTACTTTCGTGTCTCAATTCTTTATTTTTCTTTTCATATCTCGTGGTAGGCATACCACCCGCTCCCAACTGTATCAATAAATTATATCTTGTGGTAGGCGTACCACCCGATCCCATTGTATCAATAATTATATCTTGTGGTAGGCGTACCACCCGCTCCCAACTCTGTATCAATAAATTATATCTTGTGGTAGGCGTACCACCCGATCCCATTGTATCAATAATTATATTTTGTGGTAGGCGTACCACCCGCTCCCAACTGTATCAATAGGCTACCAGCAATTATGGCCAATGCCAAGATTCAAATCACTTTGTGGTCGGCGTGCCACACGATCCCATTTCTTATCATAAAAGTGGTCGGCGCGCCACACGATCCCATTTCTTATCATAAAAGTGGTCGGCGTGCCACACGATCCCATTTCTTATTATAAAAGTGGTCGGCGCGCCACACGATCCCAATCCTTTAATATATATATTACCACAAATAACAAGAATTAACCAAGTAATAACACAATAAGGAATATCTCAAAAGAACTCAACAATTAACAACAGTTAATAAGTTCACAAGGAAAACAAGGTATAATGGAAACACAAGTAATATCAAGTCAAGGAATGGCAAGTAGTTGCATGGCATCACCCTTCGTGCTTTTACTCTCATCCTCACCAAATAAGCAAATAACGTGCACGGCATCACCCTTCGTGCTTTTACTCTCATCCTCACATCCATAGTACGACATGATCCTTCGTACATGGTTCAATAACAAGGCACGGCATGATCCTTCGTGCATAATCAATAAAACATGGCACGACATTAACCTTCATGCATAAATAATAAAACATGGCACGGCATTAACCTTCGTGCATAATCAATAACGAGGCACGGCATTAACCTTCGTGCATAAATAATAAATCATGGCACGGCATCACCCTTCGTGCATTATCACTCTTCCTCACCCAAATAACAATCACAGTTAAGGGCAGAGAAAGAAAACAACAAATCATGAACCGTTCCGGCAAGGGACACAATAATCATTTCAACAAAGTCCCTGGAAGGGCAATCAATATCTCACTTCACAACAAGTCCCGACAAGGGAGAACAATAACAATTCTACCACCCGGCAAGGGTTCAACAATTTATCTTCAAAATATCTCACAACAAGTATTAACAACGACTCACTGTCATGCTAGACGCCAGTGTATGGATGCTCGTCACCACAGCCGATACACCGCACTCGATCACATAAAACATAGCACATAATCCTATTCCCTCAAGCTAGGATAGAACAAACACTTACCTCAAATGTTTTACGAACAATTCAATCTGTGGCAATGCCTTTTCCTTTCAAATTCGGCTCCAATCCAATCGTATCTATACACAATTGATTTAATATCATCAATACTACTCAACAAACTAATTCATAAGGCCAATTTCAACTTTTACAACATTCCGCCCGTAATAGTGAATTTCAACCCCGGGCCCACATGGTCGGAACTCGGGGTTCGGACCAAAATCCGGTTACCCATTCCCCCACGAGTTCAAGTATATGATTTGTTTCAAAATCGGACCTCAATTCGAGGTCCAATTTCCCAATTTATGAAAAACCCTATATTCTACCAAAAACAAGAAATTCTACCATGAAAACCTTTGATTTCTATTGAAAAACATGTTTAATGTTGTTAGGAATTGAAAGAATTAAGTAAAAAGTGACTTACAATTACTTTGAAGAAGAGGGAGTTCGTGAAGAATCGCAAATGGGTGTTTTTGGGTTGTGAAATGTGAAGAATGAAGTTGGAAATCGTGATTTACAGGTCTCTGTGTTCGCATTTGCGAACATGGGTTCGCAATTGCGAACCCCGACCAATTTCTGGAGTTTGAAAACTAAGCTAAGGCTGGGAAGTTCGCATTTGCAAACTTTTGTTCACATTTGCGAAGCCAAGACCAAACTGGGAAGTTCGCATTTGCGAACTTTTGTTCGCATTTGCTAACACAGGCTTAATACTGGGATGTTCGCATTTGCGAACTATTGTTCATTTGCGAACACAGGCAAAATATTGGGAAGTTCGCATTTGCAAACTATTGTTCACATTTGCGAACACGGGCAGGATATTGGGATGTTCGCATTTGCGAACACAGGCAGAATATTGGGAAGTTCGCATTTGCGAACTCTGCAGACCAGGTGCTGACAGCAACATTCTAACATGAAAAATTGATTTCGTGGCCTATCCAAAGTTCACCCGAGCCCTCGAGTCTCCCAACCAAACATGTACACAACTTCAAAAACACATTACGAACTTGTTCGTGTGATCACATCGCCAATATCACAACGTTTTCATCAAATCAAGCCTCAAGTTCATGATTTTCATATTTTTGGTTTTCAAAACTTTCAAACTTGGAACTCAAGGTCCAAAACATATCAAACGACATCCGAATGTCACCAAACATTGCAGAAAGCACATATATAATATTTAAGACCTGTACCGGGCGTCGGAACCAAAATACGAGCCCGATACCAAGGTCAATTAATTCATTTTCCTTTAACAATTACATCAAAAACAATTTCACAGAAAAATTCATAACTTGGGCTCTAGGCCTCTGAATTCGACTCCGGACGCATGTCCAAGTCCCATATTTTTCTACGGACCTTTCGGGACCATCCAATCTCGGGTCCGAATCCGTTTACCAAAAATGTTGACCGAAGTCAACCATATCAATATTAATATCATTTTTATCCAAATTTCTCATAGAATTCATATTTTCTATGACAAAATCTTTCCGGCTACATGCTCGGATCGTGCACGTAAATCGAGGTAACATAGAATGAGGTTTTCAAGGCCTCAGAAGCTCGAAATGATTAATAAAATAAGTGATGACCCTTTGGGTCATTACAATCTCCACCTCTAAAACAACCGTTCATCCTCGAACGGACAAAATAAAAAAGTACCTGAGTCAGGAAACAAATGAGGATATCGGCTCCGTATGTTAGACTCGGACTCCCAGGTCGATGCCTCAGGAGGCTGACCCATCCACTGAACTCGCACAGAAAGAAAACTCTTCGACCTAAATTATCGAACCTGCCCATCTAGAATAGCTACCAACTCCTCCTCATAGGACAGATCTTTGTCCAATTGGAAAGTGCTAAAATCTAACACGTGCGATGGATCGCCGTGATATTTTCGAAACATGGACACATGAAACACTGGATGCACAACTGATAAGCTAGGTGGCAAGGCAAGTTTATATGCCACCTCTCCCACACGATCAAGAATCTCGAATGGCCAACAAACCTAGGGCTAAGTTTGCCCTTCTTTCCAAATCTCATCACGCCCTTCATAGGCGACACTCGGAGCAATACTCGCTCCCCAATCATGAAAGTTATATCTCGAACCTTGCGATCCGCATAGCTCTTTTGTCTAGACTGAGCTGTGCGAAGCCTATCTTGCATAATCTTGACCTTATCTAAGGCCTCCTGAAATAAATCTGTACCGAATAACCGAGTTTCTCCCGATTCAAACATCCAACAAAAGAACGACACCGCCTACCATAAAACGCTTCATAAGGAGCCATCTGGATGCTCGATTGATAACTATTATTATAAGCAAACTTTGCGGAAAGCAGGAATTGATCCCATGAACCTCCAAAATCATTAACACACGCCCGAAACATATCTTAGGATCCCATCAGCATCTAAGGTGACCTATTTAGCACCTCCTCGCTGAACCGTGTCCCTCACAAATTGATTGGCCAATGATTGAACATCCAAAGCAATTGGCCTCTGATTGACTGGAATATAAGCAAGACTGCCCATACTGGCTGACTTCCTACTGAAAGCGTCAGCCACCACGTTTGCTTTTTCCCTGATGATATAAAAAGGTGACATCATAATCCTTTCGCAATTCCAACCACCTTCTCTGCCTCAAATTCAACTCTTTTGTTTAAACAAATACTGAAGACTCTTATGATCGGTGTATACTTCACATACTACACCATACAAATAATGCCTCCGGATCTTCAATGCGTGAATAATCGCCGCAAATTCTAGATCATGCACTGGGTAATTCTTTTCAGGCATCTTTAACTGCCTCGAAGCATAGGCAATAACCTTGCCATCCTGCATTAACACTGCACCAAGCCCAATACGGGAAGCATCACAATAATCAGTATAAGGTCCCGTACCTGTGGGTAAAATCAATACCGGTGCTGTGGTCAAGGCTGTCTTGAGCTTTTGAAAGCTCGCCTCACACTCCTCTGACCACTGGAACTGGACACCCTTCTGGGTCAACCTGGTCATCGGGGCTGCAATAGAAGAAAACCCCTCTACAAATCGACGGTAGTAACCTGCCAATCCCAAGAAACTCCGGATCTCGGTCACTGAAGCTGGTCGAGGCCAATTCTGGACTGCCTCAATCTTCTTTGGGTCCACCTGAATACCTTCCACTGATACAATGTGACCCAGAAATGCTACCGAACTTAGCCAGAACTCACATTTCGAAAATTTGGCTTATGGTTGGTTATCCTTCAGAGTCTGAAGAACAACTCTGAGGTGATGCTCGTGCTCTTCCTGGTTGCGGGAGTATACCAGTACGTCATCCATAGGAACTATCACGAGCTAGTCTAACTAGGGCATGAACACCACGTACTTATACACATAACCATGACTTTGGCGAAAAGAGTCGTCCCTAAATTACAACATTGCCAATTAACTACGTGTTGTCAAATACCTTATTCTACAAATCCCACTTTACTCAGAATGAGGTATGGTGACCTCGTAATTATTTTCCCGAATTAATGCGTGATATTTATCCTTACCTGGTGCTCGTCTCAAAGGCTAAGCTCAACGGTTTCAAAATAGAAATGGCTAAATATGAATAGAAACGATACAAGAATTGTCAAATAGTCCTAACGGACATGACTCTTTTTTACGACTGCAATACAAAAATATTAATTCATAAAAGAAGAATTTTAAACACATAAACTCTTACTACCAGGACCCAGTCCTCATATGATATCCACCGCAGCTTGAAGCTCGACTTAGAAATATTTCACATTATGCCAAAAATTGGAGGATCTCATCCTCAACTCTGAATCACAGTGCTTGCACATCATATCATCTGAAATTTTTCATTTCCTTTCTTTCTTCCTTTCAATAATTGTCCGTCAAAGATAATCACGACATAAAATGAACCCTCATACTGATAGGGCACACAATTAACGATTAAAATTAGTTATTCCGAGAATCATATCAAAACCCACTGTAATAAGTAATATGAAGTCACTCTTAGCCTCATGGATATTTAGTGACTAACACCTAATAATAGGGATGTCTATCCTCATGTAATATCTCAACGTGAGTATTTCCATAAGCAGATTTGATGATTATGATGCTCACTCATGAATGGAGCATGTTAAAAGGACTCGCCTAAATTTTCTTTCAAAAACCAAATCAAACTAAGGGAAAATTATTTTGTCTATAACAATCTGAATTATACGTATGATGACCACATCTGGTGTAGTGACCTCCCTCATATCATAAAAATTATATCACTGGTTGGGTCTCTACCTCTAGGATTTTCACCTCCACCTCTAACATCCTGACCTATACATCTGGCTGGCCATGTAGGATAAATATTAACTGCAATGGAACGTGTAGCCCGAGTGCTTTCCTAAAATTGTATTTCTCCAAAATTCCACATTCACAACAATTCCTTTAAGGATCAGTTAACTTATTGCTCATGGCAATATATATTCGGACACAGTCATTGTGACCTGGTACAACCGTTCAGATCGCACATACCACATATTGCAGAGAATCTCGGGGTAACGTCTTCATAACATTTTCTAAAAATAGAGTTTAGTAGATAGCGTTGCATTGGCCGGCTTGCCCTCTTGGTAAGCTTGTCACAAACATTGATGGCCAATTTCCTCTTTTGCTATGTTGGCTTAACACTGCTGAGCTACCCCGTTTACTCACAAACTCTTCGTTATTCTCCGAGGCGATTTCTTACCCCATGAAAGGAACCAACCTTAAATATGTATAAATTATTTAGAGGACCTTTCTATACCATATATATACAGTCCAATAACTCACCATATTTGTCCTTCACAACTCCAACACATCGACCGGACGTCAAGGTCCGTTGAAACCCAACATGATTTATTAAATGATCTCCTGATATAATTGCATCTTCCGTTGGGACCATAACTGGTGTGGTAAATACATAATCTTCCCACTACTTCTGTGTGCCTTCCGTAGCACAGTAAAATGAACCCCTCGCATTCGACTATTCCCACGTTCTGTAATTCCTTATAAGAACTGTCAAGCACAATCTCGTGGGTTCTCAAAAGATGCACCGCTGAAGGTGGTAGCGAAGACTTTGGTGAAACCTATCCGTCCTCCGTAAGACTTTTGAAGGCATAGTTGATCTATCACCAGCCCGCGTCATTGTTCGGCTGGATAAGCGGTACGTGACTTCGCCATTCGTGGGAAGATAAGAGTGTAAATTCAACTTAACATTTTGAAGAACAAATCGCACGATAAGAAAGAACAAATGAGAAACTTTTTCCTAACTCAATAGACTCTGGAGGACAAGTACAGACGTCTCCGTACTTACCTCTCAAACTCTACTAAGCTTGTTCGTGAGTGGTGAGACCTATGTAACCTAGAGCTCTGTTACCAACTTGTCACAACACGGATTTTTCCCCAACATCGGGATCGTGATGGCGCCTACTCGTAGTAGCTAGGCAAGCCACTGTATTCATACTATCATGTTTTTAATAATATTTCATAATTAATTTATCAACAAAACCATAACTTAAACTAAATAAGTGCGGAAGACTTTATCGAAATAGAAATAACCAGTTACAAGGTAAAATCATACTGAAATCCTCTACCCAAGACGTGGAGTCACCAACTCACGAACTACTACTGAATACTACACATAAAAGTTTGAAAGAAATATAACATAATTTGTTTGTCTCGGATCAAAGAGACTACAACTAGTAACATAAGTAAAGAGAGAGACGCCGGGCCTGCGAACGTCTGCAAGCTACCTCGGTCTCAAATATGATCAACTCCCACGCAAAAGATTTACTGCTGCTGCTCTTGATCAAAACCTGGACCTGTATAAAAATGCACAGAAGTATAGTATCAACACAACCGACCCATGTGCTGGCAAGTGCCCGGCCTATCCCGACGAAGAAGTGACAAGCCTAGGACCAGACACTCACATAAACCTGTGCAGTTCTATATACATATATACCACAAAACAACAGAAATATATATATATGTACATAAACATTTATAAGGAAATACTCTGCTTTGCAATAACAGTCAATAACTCATAATATCCAGATTAATCTAATCAACAGAATTAAAACTTACTTTTGTGTCTCAATTCTTTATTTTTCTTTTCATATCTCGTGGTAGGCGTACCACCCGCTCCCAACTGTATCAATAAATTATATCTTGTGGTAGGCGTACCACCCGATCCCATTGTAATAATAATTATATCTTGTGGTAGGCATACCACCCGCTCCCAACTGTATCAATAAATTATATCTTGTGGTAGGCGTACCACCCAATCCCATTGTATCAATAATTATATCTTGTGGTAGGCGTACCACCCGCTCCCAACTGTATCAATAGGCTACCGGCAACTATGGCCAATGCCAAGATTTAAATCACTTTGTGGTCGGCATGCCACACGATTCCATTTCTTATCATAAAAGTGGTTGGCGCGCCACACGATCCCATTTCTTATCATAAAAGTGGTCGGTGTGCCACACGATCCCATTTCTTATTATAAAAGTGGTCAGCGCGCCACACGATCCCAATCCTTTAATATATATATTACCAAAAATAACAAGAATTAACCAAGTAATAACACAATAAGGAATATCTCAAAAGAACTCAACAATTAACAACAGTTAATAAGTTCACAAGGAAAACAAGGTATAATGGAAACACAAGTAATATCAAGTCAAGGAATGGCAAGTAGTTGCACGGCATCACCCTTCGTGCTTTTACTCTCACCCTCACCAAATAAGCAAATAACGTGCACGGCATCACCCTTCGTGCTTTTACTCTCATCCTCACATCCATGGTACGGCATGATCCTTCGTGCATAATCAATAAAACATGGCACAGCATTAACCTTGGTGCATAAATAATAAAACATGGCATGGCATTAACCTTCGTGCATAATCAATAACAAGGCACGGCATTAACCTTCGTGCATAAATAAGAAATCATGGCACGGCATCACCCTTCGTGCATTATCACTCTTCCTCACCCAAATAACAATCACAGTTAAGGGCAGAGAAAGAAAACAACAAATCATGAACCGTCCCGACAAGGGACACAATAATCATTTCAACAAAGTCCCTGCAAGGGCAATCAATATCTCACTTCACAACAAGTCCCGACAAGGGAGAACAATAACAATTCTACCACCCGGCAAGGGTTCAACAATTTATCTTCAAAATATCTCACAACAAGTATTAACAACGACTCACGGTCATGCTAGATGCCAGTGTATGGATGCTCGTCACCACAGCCCATACACCGCACTCGATCACATAACTAAATTCCTATTCCTTCAAGCTAGGATAGAACAAACACTTACCTCAAATGTTTTACGAACAATTCAATCCGTGGCAATGCCTTTTCCTTTCAAATTCGGCTCCAATCCAATCGTATCTATACACAATTGATTTAATATCATCAATACTACTCAACAAACTAATTCATAAGGCCAATTTCAACTTTTACAACATTCCGCCCGTAATAGTGAATTTCAACCCCGGGCCCACATGGTCGGAACTCGGGGTTCGGACCAAAATCCGGTTACCCATTCCCCACGAGTTCAAGTATATGATTTGTTTCAAAATCGGACCTCAATTCGAGGTCCAATTTCCCAATTTATGAAAAACCCTATATTCTACCAAAAACAAGAAATTCTACCATGAAAACCTTTGGTTTCTATTGAAAAACATGTTTAATGTTGTTAGGAATTGAAAGAATTAAGTAAAAAGTGACTTACAATTACTTTGAAGAAGAGGGAGTTCGTGAAGAATCGCAAATGGGTGTTTTTGGGTTGTGAAATGTGAAGAATGAAGCTGGAAATCGTGATTTACAGGTCTCCGTGTTCGCATTTGCGAACGTGGGTTCGCAATTGCGAAGCCCGACCAATTTCTGGAGTTTGAAAAATAAGCTAAGGCTGGGAAGTTCGCATTTGCGAACTTTTGTTCGCATTTGCGAAGCCAAGACCAAACTGGGAAGTTCGCATTTGCGAACTTTTGTTCGCATTTGCGAACACAGGCTTAATACTGGGATGTTCGCATTTGCGAACTATTGTTCGCATTTGCGAACACAGGCAAAATATTGGGAAGTTCGCATTTGCGAACTATTGTTCGCATTTGCGAACACAGAGGCATGATATTGGGATGTTCGCATTTGCGAACTATTGTTCGCATTTGCGAACACAGGCAGAATATTTGGAAGTTCGCATTTCCGAACTATTGTTCGCATTTGCGAACTCTGCAGACCAGGTGCTGACAGCAACATTCTAACATGAAAAATTGATCTCGTGGCCTATCCAAAGTTCACCCGAGCCCTCGTGGCTCCCAACCAAACATGTACACAACTTCAAAAACACATTACGAACATGTTCGTGCGATCACATCGCCAATATCACAACGTTTTCATCAAATCAAGCCTCAAGTTCATGATTTTCATACTTTTGGTTTTCAAAACTTTCAAACTTGGAACTCAAGGTCCAAAACATATCAAACGACATCCGAATGTCACCAAACTTTGCAGAAAGCACATATATAATATTTAAGACCTGTACCGGGCGTCGAAACCAAAATACGTGCCCGATACCAAGGTCAATTAATTCATTTTCCTTTAACAATTACATCAAAAACAATTTCACAGAAAAATTCATAACTTGGGCTCTAGGCCTCAGAATTCGACTCCGGACGCATGTCCAAGTCCCATATTTTCCTATGGACCTTTCGGGACCATCCAATCTCGGGTCCGGATCCGTTTACCAAAAATGTTGACCGAAGTCAACCATATCAATATTAATATCATTTTTATCCAAATTTCTCATAGAATTCATATTTTCTATCACAAAATCTTTCCGGCTACATGCTCGGATCGTGCGCGTAAATCGAGGCAATATAGAATAAGGTTTTCAAGGCCTCAGAAGCTCGAAATGATTAATAAAAGAAGTGATGACCCTTTGGGTCGTCACAACACTGCACATGAAAATAGGCTGGTGGAACCTACTGGACAACAGGGTGTTCCACCAATTTCTGCCTTTAGAGTTTATTTAATAAGTAAAACCCATACTTAGACCAACTAAAGTGGGAACCTGAGGGAATAACATGGTTTAATGATAAAAGTGAAATGTAGACATGTGCTAAAGAATAAACAGGTTGAAAAGTAAAATCTTGGTATAAATAATGTGCAATTCAAGTCTTTAAATAGAGAGAGAGGACACTCTAAAGGGAGGCTGGAACAGAAAAATAGAGATTGATAGAGAGAAAAACCTTAATTGTGGAACATTTTGATAGCGAGAGAAAGGGTGCAACCCCCTACCATTTCTTTGGATTCTCATCTTCAATCAGAAGAGGGTTGAAAGAGTTTTGAAATTAAAAAAAAAATCAAAAACTCTAAATCTGTTCCGGTTTTGTTACTTCTGCTAAGTGACTTTTATTTGGTTGAGTTCTACTATTGAGCGCTGCTGCTCCTCGTTCGGATCTGACCGAGCTATGGGCTGTTGAAGCTCTAATTCGTATGTGCCGCTCGTTTGGTGCTGCTGTGCTGCTTGAGCCTGCTGGTTTGGTTTTTTTTTTCTAGCACAATCTGCTTGATTCAGCCTTTATTTGGCTATTTGAAGTTTGTTTCTTCCAAGTTTTCTAGGTACACTTCCTGAATTTGTACTATCTATTTAATGAAGGATTATTGTTTTTTTAATGAATCTCAACTTGTTAGGACTCTGAATAGTTGTCGTATAGATCTGGAGATTGATTTTATATGTGTTTAACTCGATGAAAAATATTCCTAAAAATAGTCTCTCTTCACCTTAGATTGATTCTGCTATAATTGATTGTTTTGGTGTAGTGAGCTATTTCAGTTGAGTCATCATTTAGACTTGTGATTTGTTCAAAAATTCAGTGGTTTTTCCGGATGGATTATTTTGCTTTAGTTGTTTCTTCGTACAGTTGCTAGCTAATGTTATTGTGGCTAGACTCTGTTCAAAGTTTCTAGAGTTATCATCTTCTGAACTGGTACATGTACATTAATACAAGCTATTACTGTTGGAAATGATTTGAAGGATCTAATTTCTATATATGCATTATTCATCTGTTAGTGTTACATGTTGAAAACATGTATTAGCTTTTAAAGGAGAGAAATTTTTGAGATTTGAAGAACTAAAACACTCCAGAAAATCGAAAACAAAAATTGAGAAAAAATTTAAGTTTTGAAGGCTGTTTGAATTATAAATTGGTTGTTCATTGGCTGATTCATTGCTCCTCTCTGCTGAAGCTGATTCTGAAGGCTTACTAGGGTGCTATTTGTCCAAAAAATATGGGTATTAGTACATTAAGAGCAATTATGTGATGGAACAACTTGATATTCTGAATTCATTTTCGTTTGAGCATTATAGCTGTTACCATATTATCTGGAGTTGAGATCATACGATGTTTGCATTTGTATTGGTCTTGGTGTCTTTTTCTATGAGATTTACTATCCGGACTTGGAGCTTAGCTACATTGTATTTTAATTGTCTAGTCATTTACCTGTAATGAAACAAAATAAAAAGATCTTTGTACGAACATATTTTCTTGACACATTTGTCATGCATCACTGTGAGCTATTTAGTTTCTTTTTTGTTTTGTTGTTTAAAAAAGGCAAAAATGGTAGTAGCTAGTTTGGACGATTTGTTGACGTACGTTTCTTTTTTACAATTTGTTTCGTTTAGTTGTTGAGCTCCACTGTTAGTTTAGATAGAGAACTGTTTATTCGTATGACTATTCGTTTTATCTCAAGATTGATTAGGATTAATACTTATGAACATCCGTAGTTGTTTGGTCGAATAAATCTCTTTGGAATAATATGAAATGAACCTCGCCAAACAAATTTATAAATTGCGGGGCCCTCATTAATTGTCTATATAAAAATACTTAGAATTCGGGCCGTGCCGTTTAGCAAATTTTATGGCCTCTCAGAAAGTTAAAATACGTTAGGTGCTTTAGGCGCGATTATTAATAATATTACCTTCCTAATACGGGTATGCATTTCATGCGACCCAAATATAAATCTCAACGGAGTCGAAATGTATTAAAATCCACATGCGTACTGGTACGGTGTGGCCCGAAATGCATTTTCACGACGTTGCAAATTCTTTTTAAAATGATAAAGCGGAATATGCATATAAAAACAAAACATATAAAGAAATCAGATAAAAACAAATACAACAGTTGAGCGACTGTAACGACCAAAATTTTCGTTTATGAATTTTCATTTCCATTCAACGGCATAAGACCTTGAGAAGTTTCATAATACACATTATGACTATCATGTGTGGTCAAGTTTGGTCTTTGTAAGATTCGGAATTAAATTCAAAGAAAAATCAAAAATCTTATTTGTGAAGCTCAAATGGAAAGAGTTGATCGGAGAGTTGACTTTTGAGAAAGCGACCCCAAATTGAGATTTTTAATAATGTCAATAGCTTCGTATGGTGATTTCAGACTTAGACGTGTGTCCGAAATTGGATTTGGAAGTCCATAGGACAATTCAACGCTTTTCGACGAAGTAAGAAAATTAACGTGTTCTAATTATATTATTTATTATGTGAAAGAGGTATATTACTATGATGGATACCAATTGGATATGATAACAAGTGTACGAGGTGTAATACAAGATATATGGGGTGTAAGGAAAGTCCTATGTCTAAGCCAAGTTGGAAAAATTTCATAGTAGACGAAAATGTAAATGAGTGTGCACAAGACCTCACTTTAAACGATCATATCTCCCGGTATAAAAGGATTTATGTGACCCACAACCTATCAAATTAAATCCCTTTGAGTCTAGTTTCCAACGCAACAAACCGTTTGTCATTTGGAGGTGTATACAGAAAGTTATGACCATGTTACTGGGCATGTGTCAGTAGCGCAGCCTTAGCGCGGGAGCGCTAGTAGCCCGCGCTAATTGGGTTATTTTCTGCCTCAACCCGCGCTAATTAGCGCGGGCGCGCTAGTAGCAGGTCCCTAAATCCCCCAAGACCGGGTATAGAGAGTTACCAAGTCATTTTTGGGGCAAGGGCTTGCTCTCTCAAGAGGATTCCGTCCCACTCTTCATTTCTATGATCCAAGGTAAGATTTTCGGAGTATTTTGAGTTGATTACTACTCCTAAACACTTATATTAACATGGATTAATCTTGAAAATCCTTAGATTTTCAATGAATTCCTTCAAGAACTCAAAGAAGGGTTTTGCAAGATTTCTTTCAAAAGGTAAATCCTACACTTTAGACTTACATATATAGAGTTATCATAGAATTATGAGTATGAATAGAGTATTGAAACTCATGGTATGGTGATTGGAAGCCATAAATTCTCATTTTAAATGAATATCCATTGTAGAGATTGAAAGTTAATTATTTGATGGAATTTTGTTGGTTGGGTGTGAATGGTTGATCACACATGTGATATAAGGAGTGTAAGATGTTAAGGAATAATAGTGGAATGAATTGTGGATAAATTGTAGTAGTTGGAGGAACTAATTACATGGTTAAGAGATGTAGTCAAATGTACACACATAGTGTTTGATGAAATGCCCAAAAGAGGTAAATCCATGGGTATCCTCCTAATTGTGGTGCACTTTTGTATGATTCTAAATAGATTAAAGTTGTTAGAATTTCAGGAATATTAGTAATTTCATATGGAATTAATTTGTACGATTTATATTGAGTATATTGAATTATTATGACCAGATTTGAAGCTTCTGACGAATTCGCGAGGCAAAGGCTTATTGGAAATTTTGAATTGGTTGCAAAGCGAGGTAAGTGTTTGGTCTACCCTAGCTTGAGGAAATAAGAGATGAGTATAATTGCTACTTGTTATATGTTGTGTCCGGCGTATAGGCATGGTGACGAGTATCTATACATTAGGGGTCGAGCATGATCGTGAGTCCTATATTGCTAAATTGTCGTATTCTTATTTGATGTTTATGAGAACTTGTTTAAAGATTATTGGTCTCATACCGGTAATATATATATATATTGTTGATTAAAGATTATTGGTTTCATACCGGTAATATATATGTTGTTGTTTAAAGATTATTGGTCTCATATCGGTAATATATATATATATATATATATATATATATATATATATATATATATATATATATATATATATATATATATATATATATATATATATATATATATGTATTGTTGATTAAAGATTATTGGTTTCATACCGGTAATATATATGTTGTTGTTTAAAGATTATTGGTCTCATACCGGAAATATATATATTGTTGATTAAAGATTTTTGGTTTCATACCGGTAATATATATGTTGTTGATTAAAGATTATTAGTTTCACACCGGTAATAATATATATTGTTGATAAAGATTATCGGTTCCATACCGGTAATATGTACTGTTATTGGCCATAGTTGCCGGTGATATATTGATAAATGAGATTATATTGAATTGGGAGCGGGTGGTACGCCTACCACAAGACATGAAATGAAATGGGATCGTGTGGCACGCCGACCACTTATATAGTGAGAAATGGGATCGTGTGGCACGTCGACCACTTATATATTGAAAAATTGGATCGTGTGGCACGCCGACCACTTATATATCAAGAAATGGGATCGTGTGGCACGCCGACCACAATTTATATGATTGTTGGCATTGGCCATAGTTTCCGGTAGCCTATTATGTACTGTTATTGGCCATAGTTGCCGGTGATATATTGATAAATGAGATTATATTGAATTGGGAGCGGGTGGTACGCCTACCACAAGATACAAAATGAATTGGGAGCGGGTGGTACGCCTACCACAAGATACGAAATGAAATGGGATCGGGTTGCACGCCGCAACAATGTTAAATAAGATTGGAACGGGTTGCTCTTGCAACGAGATGTGATCTAAAAGTGAAATTTGCCGTTGTTTTCCTTATTCTTGTTAGTGGCTGGATTTTGATTCCTTATAATGGTGATTCCGTGCACTTTCTACTGCTGTGTTTATTTGTGGTTAGCAATTCAAGTGTTTAAAATGTTTGAATTATTTTACTGTTGTGACCCTTCGCGTTAGAACCTACAGTGTCTGTAGTATTTCACTGCTTATATATATATATATATATATATATATATATATATATATATATATATATATATATATATATATTGGGTCATGGACCCTATGAACTGAGTAACAAGTGAATATTGTCGTGCAATGTGAAATAGAAATATGTTGGCACAAGGTGCCAGGGAAAATATTATAGTTTTGTTTAATTGAACGTGAGTTGTCCGTGCGGTTGTAATATAAATATGGGCACGAGATGCCGAAAAAATAAAAATATAAAAGTGGGCCAAGACCTATATTATTATGATTCTGAAATGAGACGTCACAAGACCTTTACCCGAAAGAATTATATTCGAAAGATACTTATTTGAAGGAAATATATTCGAAACATATAATTGAAAGCATATTATCCTAGAAATTATTACTTGGAGGATTTATATGCGAAATATTTATCTTTGAAAGACTCGGATTAATTAATTGCACTTGTATTTATTATTTGTTGAGAAGCATTTGTGGGGTTTCTTGTTGCCAACTATTATATCTCTGGTAGATCATTGTTGCCATTATTATAATTTGCTTCCTATTATTTTGTACGTTATAAACGACACAGGTTTATGTGAGTGTCTGGTCCTAGCCTCGTCACTACTTCGCCGGGGTAGGCTAGACACTTACCAGCACATGGGGTCGGTTGTGCTGATACTACACTTCTGTACATTTTTGTGTACAGATGCAGGTATTTGATCAATGGTAGCTATTCGTTGCGGTGGAGACTCAAGGTAAACCTGCTATAGCGTTCGCAATCCTCAGAGTCACCTTCAATTGTACTTCTTTCCATTTGTTCCCTTTGATTTCGGAACAGTGATGTAATTATATTGTATAACTACTTTTAGAAAGGCTTGTGACTTGTACTACCGGTTTTGGGAATAGTAAATCGTTTAGAGAAATTCAGTTGAACTTAATAAGTATCAATGTTATTTCGTGTGACGACCCGGCCCGTCGTCACGGGAATTACCACCCCGTTATGTTGAAATTGTATGTTTTATGATTTTATATCAGTGTTAAAGTCTATCGGGTGAATTAGGAGTGAATTGGATTGAAAATGAGGCATATAGCCTTTTTGAAGGAGACTTGAATAAGGAAAGTCAACCCGGAGTTGACTATTTGGTTAGAGGGCTCGGAATCAAATTCTGATGATTCGGTTAGTTCCGGGAGGTGATTTGTGACTTAGGGGAGCGATCGGAATTGAATTTGGAGGCCCGGTGTAGAAATAGGCTTGAATTGGCTAAGGTTGAATTTTGGCAAAATTCGAACGGTAGGTGAGATTTTGATCCGGGGGTCGGAATGGAATTCCGACAGTTGCAGTAGCTCCGTTAGGTGATTTTGGATGTGCCTGCAAAATTTCAGGTCATTCGGACGTCGTTTGGTTGGGTTTTTGATCGAATGTGTAATTCGGAATGTTTTAAGGAATTTAGGCTTGAATTTGATGTGAATTATGGGTTTTGATGTTGTTAGACGTGTTTTGAGGATTGGAGCAAGTTCGAATAAGGTATTAAGATGTGTTGGTATGTTTGGATGAGGTCCCGGGGCCTCGGGGTGTTTTCGGATGGTTAAACGGGAGAAAATTGTGGAAAAATTGCAGGTTGGGATCCTGCTTCTGTTGTTTCCGCTCCTGCGGAATTTTGGACGTAGGAGCGTGTCCGCAGAAGCGGACGAGATGCGCAGGAGCGGCTGGTTACGCAGAAGCAGAAGTAATTCCGCTGAAGCGGCATCGCTGGTGCGAGCCAGTGATCGCAGAAGCGAAGGGGAAGAAAATGTGCATGGTCCGCAGAAGCGGACATTTGACCGCTTGGGCGGGACCGCAGAAGCGGACAATGGTGCGCAGAGGCGGATGTTTCCGCAGAAGCGGAAGCTTCTTCGCAGAAGCGGGTACGCTTAAGCGACCCTTTGCCCGCAGAAGCGGAAATGGCCGGCTAGGCCTGGAACCGCTGAAGCGACCCTTTGGTCGCGGATACGGGTGCATAGGAGCGGAAAATATTCCGCAGAAGCGAAAATCGCTGTAAGTAAGTGTATCCGAAGTTAGAAAAATTTCAGAACATTTCACACATTTTGGGTCTCGGCTTTAGAGGCGATTTGGGCGATTTTGAAGAGAAATTCAAGGGAAATCATCAGGGTAATCGTCTATGGACTTAAACTATGATTAGTATTAGTAATATTATGCAATTATATCATGAAAATGGAGGAATTTGGGGTAATTTATGGAGGATTTAGCCCTAGGCTTGGACTTTAGAAAATCAAGGTTTTGAATGGGCAAATGGAGTCCGAATTTGGTAAAATTGATATGCTTAGACTCGTATTGAGATGAGGGTTCCGAATATGTGACTTTCGTGATTTGTCGATAAGCGTACCGGAAGTCGGGTTTTGACAACTTTGGGAATTTTGATGTAAATTGAGTGGTATTGATTGGGTGTAGTCCCATTGGCCTAATTTGTTGTATTTCTACTGTATTTGATCAGATTCTACGCGTGCGGAGCTTGATTCTCGTGGCAAGGGCATTGCGGAATAGTCGTCGCGCTGTATTGAGGTGAGTAATAGATGTGGGTGATGACCAGTGGGTTCGAAACCCCGGTATACCACTTTGTGACGCTGTATAGCGGCGAGACATGCACACTCTTGAGAGTGCGGGGTCGATCATGAACCGGAGACTATATATTAGTCCGACCTGTTGATACTGTATTATTGGCTATTCTCGAGCCGTTGAACCTCCT